>APFE030241260.1:0-15942 GCA_000404065.3 Pinus taeda
CGATCTTTGATAGTGATATCGAATTCCTGCAAAAGAATCAACCATCTTGTCACTCTTCCATTTGTAACAGGTTTATTAGTTAGATATTTAATAGCAGAGTGATCAGTGTATAAAGCCATAGGGTATCCTGTTATATAATGTCTGAATTTATTGATAGCATAGATTACAGCCAAAAATTCTTTTTTTAGTAATAATATAATTTAATTCAGCAAGAGATAGATTTTTGTTGATATAGTATATTACATATGGCTTTTTATCTTCCTCCTGGTTGAGAACTGCTCCAATGGCTGTGTTTGAAGTGTCGTATGAAATCTGGAATGGCGAATCCCAGTTTGGGCCCCTTAATACTGGGGTTGTTGATAGAATCCATTTTAAATCTTCAAAAGCACTATCACATTTATCAGTCCAAATGAAATCAATATTTCATGTTAATGCATATAGTGGTGTAGCAATTTGAGAAAAATTATTTATAAATTTTCTATAATAGCCATAAAATCCCAAGAAACTACGTACCTCAGTTTGTGTGGAAGGGGTAGGTATTAAAAGAATTATATGATTTTTTGTTGGATCTACCTGTATTCCAGCTACTGATATATAGTGACCCAAGATGAGGCCCTCGGTCATCATCGTGTGGCATTTTTCATGGATTAAACAGAGTCTGGTGGCAATGCATCTTTGCAAAACTTTCTCTAATGTTTGTAACACTGGCTCGAAGTCATCTCCGTAAGGTGTAAAGTAATCCATGTACACATCGAGCCCTTCATTTATCAGATCTGAAAAAATACTGAGTTAGCCCTCTGGAATGTGGTAGGTGCATTGCACAGCCCAAAAGGTAAGACCCTGTAAGCAAATGTTCCCCAAGGGCGGGTAAAGGTAGTCTTATCCTAATCTTCAGAGGCAATCTGAATTTGATTGTATCCGCTGAAGCCATCTAGGAAAGAAAATAATTTTTTTCCTGCCAATGTGTCCAAGACCTAGTCAATGAATGGAAGGGGAAAATGGTCTTTTTGGGTTGCTTTATTAAGCTCTCTATAGTCAACACATATATGCCACTTTCCATTCTTTTTTGGCACCACTACTAATAGAGAGACCCATTTGCTGTCAGATATGGGGTAGATGAAGTTTACATCTAAAAATTTTTGTAGTTCGGATTTAACAATATCTTTAAGATGAGGATTTAACCTTCGTTGAGGTTTTCGAATGGGCCTGGCATCTTTCTCTGTATAAATGTGGTGCATGCATAATTGGGGATCAATCCCCTTCATGTCCGGTAATCCCATGCAAAGGCCTCTTTATATTTTCTCAGGAGTTGAACAAGCTTCTTCTCTTGGTCAACAGTCAGATTTTTGTTAATATTCAAAGTTTTTCCTAGCTCAATTTCTATGGTTTTGTTGTTATAAACAGAAGTTGTTGGTATTGATTGATCGTTAATATCTTTTAAGGGATCTCCTTCTATTTCGTTATCGAGGGCTACTTCGATCATGTGACATTTTAGATGGGATACGACATCTGGTTGGTTAATGTAAGTGTTAATGATGTCATCTTCTATTTTTCCCTTAAATTAGAGAGCATCTTCTATGGTTAGCAGTGATCTAATGTTTTCAGTTAGATATGATATAGGTTGTTTTCTGGTTTTTATTCCTGTTAAACTTGGCTGACCTGGAGGATATAAGGATAAATTCTTCACATTTCTTCCTCTTGCTATAGTCATGCTGTATGTTCAACAACTTGTGTAAGCATTCGTGGTTGCTAGCTAAGGTCTACCTAGAATTATGGGATGTCCATCGAGTCGGTTTCTAGGATTGATGATCAAAAAGTCTGTAGGGTATTCCCAGGAGTCTACTGACACCATTACATCTTGTAATGTGCCTTCTGGTTTGACTACCGATTGGTTAGCCAGTTCCAACAAGGTCATGGTTGGGTCCAAGGATGTAATGCCAAGCTTTTGACAAGTTGTGGTTGTAAGAATATTGATTGCTACTCCTAAATCGGCTAATGCATTGGGGAAGGAGCATCCATTTATTTGCACAGTGACTATAGGATTTCCTGGGTCCTCATATTTTTCAGGTGTTTCTCTGCTTGATAGTAAATTAGATAAGGTACCGACTACTGGACAGTTGGGGTTGTTTTTATTTTCCTCTTTGGCTTTTTCATACACAATTCCTTAATAGTTTTTGCGTAAATTAGAATGTCCTGAATACCCTGGAGGAGCGGTATTTTTATACACAATTTTTTAGTTCTCCCAGAAGATAAAAATTGGGGTATTCTATTGGGCGAGGTATGATTAATCTTTCTGGGAATGGTGGAGAAGAGGTGATCATTTGATCATGAGTTTTCTGTTTAACCATGTTCTCCACTTGTGGTGCTTGTTCTATAGGTAATTGATCTTCAATTTGTTTATTTTTATCCCCCTCTGATTCTATTATCCGCCCAGATCTTAATTGAAGCTCATTGCACTCTCTTAACTCGGTTTTTGGCTCCGGTCCTTCAATAATTTGCACAGATTGAACTGGTTTGTTGTTGGGTTTCGGGTTGGGTTGGGCTGGGAGCTGCGGTCGTAGGTTGGTCTAAGGGTTCTGTTGTAATGTGTAGGGTGCTGGAAGTGTGGGTTGAGGTAGGGGGATTGTTCCTGCTGGTTGATTTATAGGTCTTTCCTAGCTTGACTGCCAGTTCTGGTTCTATGAAGTCAAGGGTGGCCATTGGGATTGATATGCATTATTCTGCCAAAACGATGGGAAGTAAGAGGAATTTGGCCAATTGTTGCAATAGGACAATTTGATTTTGGAAGCTAGATTTACAATTACAATTGAAAGAACAACTTCATCAAGTCAAATTTACATTCTTGGTCAAAATTGTTTGAGAAATGGAAAACTAAAAATCTTGAATTTATTAGAATGTCTATCCATGGTTTTATATGATTTATCATTATTTTTGTTGCACTTTCAATATCATGATACACCACTTCTGACATTTCAAAATTATTAATGATAATGGTTCCTAACCATTGCATAACATTTATAGAAGTCTTCATTGGAGTTAAATTAGATGCTTCATACATTTGCTAAATTTTATTTATTTTTTCTTAATTGTAAGTATCAAAATAAATTTAGAACTTCCAATTATATGATATTTAATTATGAATATATTTTAAATAGTATCTAATATATTTGCATATTTCATTCATAAATTTTATTAATTCCCAATTTAATCAACACCTTTAATTATTTGGAAAATAAACATTAACAATAAAAATCACATTTATAGCATTTAAGTGAAATTATCTCTAACTGAATTATTGTACAGATCCAGAATATACGTGTGCAAGAGTGGTTTCTAATAATGAGTATAAGCCTCAACAATGTAAAATCCCCAACAATAACATAAATGATGCCAAACTGAAAATACTATCTAAGTTCCCTTATCATCCCTATTATATGCAATAGATAATGTATTAGGTTTTTTTGTCAAACCCATATTACTTTGAGTTTCACAAAAAAAATGCAAAATTTCTATAGTTTAACATTATAGATTAAAATTTATTATTTTTTAATAATAATTTAATTTATTTAAACAAATTAGCAAGTAAAACAAATTAGGTTAATTTCCTTAATCAACCAATCTATTTATTATTTTTTAATAATAATTTAATTTATTTACACAAACTAACAAGTTCCACAAATTATGTTCATTTCCTTAATTAACAAATCTAAGCAATAATGGTAATGTACCCATTGTCCATTCATAAAATGAGTTCCAAAAAAATGAAAATGAATAAACTTTTTCTGTAACGTAAAATTGGTTAATCAATGAAAAATAATAAATCTCTTTTTTACTGAGTAAATAACAGTTAAATCTAATTAAGATTTCTTCCTATTAAGTTAAAAAATATTTCTTAAATGTAGTCACAAAACAATATTAAGTTAAAAAATATTTCTTAAATGTAATCACAAAACAATATATTAGTAATTATTATTAGCATGTTAGCTAATCATCTCTTATTATATTGGCGCATTGAGAAGAATATGAAAATATAGCATATTCAGTTTTCAATTGATTTACTAATAGTTTTTTTTTAATTATTCTTTTTTAAATTTATTCAAACTTTAATAAAGACAAATAGTTTGTAATTAAATTCAAAAATTCTATTTTTTATTGGTGTAGAGTATTAAATAGACAATTATAAATTCTATATAATATATGAATCCCAAAAATGATATAATTAAATATTATAATCATATAAAATGTTTTAAATATAACTACTATAACAAAATAAATAAATATTCCTGGTAATAAAAAATAAAATTATTGTGGTCTTAATTTCCACGAGCTGCTTTTTCAGGAAAAGCATTGCTTTAAAACTGGGAATCCAATATGCTTTTCCCACATCAGCAAAAGCATGACCGTTGAGTGCAAACAATATTTATTTCCTGATCTGATCTGTGAGATATTCACATTAAGGAGTAGTCTATCTAGGCTGTAGAATAGCTCGTTTTCCAGTACCGACCGGAAAATCGTCCGGCTCCGGCCACCGGCAACCTCTTTGCCCTCCGCCACCATCCCCTAGCTCCGCCACCCTCTTTCTCCGCCACCCTCCCCTGACAGTCCTGACCTTCCCACTCATTCTCTGACAAAAAAATCTGAATGCAGGCCCCTGACCTCCCTTGACTGATCGGGAACGAGCTGGACTATTATGGCAGGTTCGAAATGGTCACCCGCGCTCACTGCAATTACTCTTCGACCCGACGCTCTCCCGGTCTGCGATTCCGCTCTGCAGCTCCCCCGGTGCTTCCCGCTCTGCAGGTCAGGTCGGGTAAACGCCTATATTCTGTATTTTCAATCACAGAAATCAGCAGAAACGAAGAATGTCGAACGTCGTGGCCCGAATGATGGGTCTTAAACTTATGCCAGACGAGCCCGTTTCTAACAATCATTCCAGGCGAAACTCCGTCAGCGGCAGGCAAGAGCAAAATGCTTCTAAAGTTCAGTCCATCAGAATATCTCAAAATGTGAACAGATCTCACATCGTTAGGGAACATCCTCAAGAAAAACAGCTGGAAGAGTTCAAGCGCGAGTTCGAAGCTTACGAAATTCAGCAACACAGAGATTATTCTCAGTATTTTCAATCGGAAAACCACAATAATGTCATCTCTGCCGCCAGAAAAAATCACGACCAGAAGTTGTTAAGGGAAGAAAACATTACACCAGAAAATACCAGACAAAGCAACCGGGAGCAGTCCAGAAAACTTCTGCAGGCACTGGAATTTATTCATAAAAATAAAGAGAATCTTGGAAGTGTGCTGGAAGATAGATATTCCTTGCAAGGAAAACTAGCAGAACCACAGGAAATAACCTCCTCATGATGTGCAGAAGCCACAAAGGTACCGAATGGGTCAATGTTTCGTTGCAGGTCAAAACCTCCTTTAGCTGATGAAGTTGCTCCTTTTCGCGCTTCTCGTCATGACAAAGGAGCAAAAATACTTTCTCCAAACAATAATACTAGAAATTTAAGCTGTTCACTAACGTCTAAGAAAACCCTCCTCAAGCGTCCTTCAGAAACCGCCCGCGTCGCCAAGCCTTCGTATCCTGGAAGTCATCCATATCAATGCTCAAAAACCGAGTCCAAGCAAAGCGTTAACAGCAACAACAAAACGTTGAGGTTCTCAAAGGACGTGATCAATCCCAGAGAAATTGCAACAGAAATCGTGAAGCACGCGAAGGAAAACGCAACGACTAAAGCTTCACAGAATGTCACTGCAAATCAAGATTTTGGAAGCTCTGCTTCATCTTCCACCTCCAGAAGAAGAAATTTACGGAGAGTAGAATCACTAGGCATAGTTGAAGCAGATAGTCCATCAACTCTTAAAAGGCTCTCAAACCACTCGGGGAAAACCAGCCCTAGAATGGTAATTTCCCCTTGGCGTAATGATCACGAGCTTTCGAAACATTCAAATTGTTCTCAGAGCAAGCCCAATTCACCTGTGCCGAGGTGAATTGGCACATTCAAATTGTTCTCAGAGCAAGCCCAATTCTCTGTACTATGTGGCTCTTATCAGTATGGTATTAGTACTTGTAAGCTGTCTTATTGTAATGGCATATATCACAACGATATTTTCTAGTGCAAGTCATTGAAATGCATCTTATTACCATGATTATCTTCTTTATGGAGTATAAATCTAATTCCTGCCATCTCCACCTCCATCTTTGGAGGTTGATTAAGTTCATCATGAATGTTATTTGTTTATTGATAGATCTTTAAATACAACCAGTTTATTTATTTGTTTATGGATTTTCTGGATGCAAACAAGTTCAACCAGTGAAAAGAACATATACTATTATGATTGAATGTTGATCTTTGCTCTGAGCAGTGGTCAAATATTTTCATGAGTTAATGTATAAGTTGATTACCGTGATTGTTTTCTTCATGCAGTTTGGGCTTAAGTTCTTCATGAAAAATGAGATTCTCAACAGAATAGCTCATCACACATGTTATACTGTTTATTGATAGATTCTTTAAATACAAGAAGCATATTTATTTGTTCATGGATTCTCTGAATACAAGCAAGTTAAAATCACTGAAAACACCATATATTACTTTTATGATTGAATGGGGATATTTTCTCTGAGCAGTGTTCAAATACTTTCAAGAGTTCATGTACAAGGTTATTGGCAACTATTACTAAACTGTGCTTGCCCTGTATATGTATCATACATACACCAGATTAGACTTCTTGCTAGGGTTGAACACAGGAACACCCATTTGGAGTTTCGATTAATCTGAGTAGCTCTTAACATTTGGTCCATCAATGAATCCTTCAGTTTCCTGTAATTTTTAATGATTGTCAAATTTTAGCCATCTGTGTTTTGCCAAATTCAATATTCTGGGTAGTTACTGAAATTGAATTTGAATTTAGTAAGATAATAAAGTAATTTAAACAGAACTTAGAATAAGAATTACAATTTTCTAAAACATTGATAAAAATTTGCATTATGAAAATTTCAAAACATGTAATACTTTGTATGTTTTCATGATTGATCGTTAGAACCCTGTGTGATGCTGAAAGTTGGATTCCATGAATTCATTTTTCAAATAGTTTGTTTTCACCACCAAATATAAAGTAATAGGTTCTACAGAGATGTTGCTCAAATGAGTGAGACATTTTATTATTGGATAGTTAGCATGAACAAGGCCGGATATTGAAGGAGCCTGTGGTGGATTCTATTTACTTTGAGTCAGGGTTGGTTATACAGTAGCATTTCTTTGAGCTTTTTAGTTTCCCTCAAAGTCCCTTCTCCTAACAGAATAACTATGTAAACAAATAACGGTGAGACAGTGATATTGAGTTCCCATTTATTCCTGTGGTAGATCCTTCTCTTTTAAATGCTGAAATCAATCTGTTTAATTATTCTGCCACCAAAACAGGTAAGCAATGGGGATAATGGATAACTTCGTCTTAAATGTCTTGAGGCATTAAAAAATATGGAAGCTTATCCATTAATCAATATGAAAAATAAAGCCAAAGATGAGCATCCCATGATCCAGTTCACTATTTGGATACCAATTTCTATTTCAATTAAATTTGGCCTTGTATATATCCAATTAACTTTTTCAAAAGTTTTGGCCAAATCAAAAGTTTCATTACCAGAGCTAGTAGCATCAGTACCTTTATTGCGTGCAAACTTTCTTGGGCTGTTCCCATTGTGTCGTGTATTTACTGTTGTGTATGAGCCCAAACTTTTCTTCGAAGATGACTTTTGAAGAGTTGCTTTGAGGCTGCAGCATGCCTGCTCTAAGTTTTGAAATGATTTTGTAAACAGAATTGCATAATGATATAGGCCTGTAATCATCCATTGTTTCTGGATCATATTTCTTTGAGATTAGAGCTACAAATGTGGCATTCAAAGCCCCAAGACTTCTGGATTCTGAATTTCCTTCAAGAAATCATCTTCTAGTAAGTCGTAAATGCCCAAGTAAAACTATGTAGTCCATCCATCTGTACCTGTGCTCTTTGCTTTCTTGATAGACTCAGGTAAAGATTTTGATTCTTCTTTTGCTAGCCCTGCTTCCATACTCTTTCTTTTCTGATCATCTATTAATCTGGGGAAAGAGGATGCCTCCTTCAGTACTTTTTCTATGTTGCATCCCAGAGTATCTAAAATAAGAATTTGAAGTGATTAACCTTTATTTCTGCATCTCCTGAATTGATCAAGCCTTGGATCCATCATTTTTTCTGAGTTCCCATGTAGCATTGACATTCTTCCTGTGCTTAGCAAAATTTTGAAGAATTGTGTTTTCATCTCCCACTGCCAAACATATGGCACTGCTTTTCGCTCTATGCATCTTCCTCATTTTCTGGAAACTTCCATTTTGTTTCTTCTAATTTTTTGCAGTTTATATTTTCATATTTTGAGAAAATACCTTCCTTGTTTGTGTAAAATATTAATTTAATTTGTTCTTCTGTATCTATTAACTCTTTTTGGTTTTCTTCAGTGCTATGCCTAGCCCATTCTACCAATGTCTTTCTTGACTATTTTCAAATTCTACAAATTGTTTTCTTGATTCTTTTCAGATTGTACCAATTGTTTTCTTGATTCTTTTCAAATTCTCTGCAAATTGAAACATTACAGATTCGCCTATATTAGGTTGAAATTTCCTCCATTGCAAGGTTATAGATTTCTGATCTCCTCATCTTCTAACCAGTTATTGAATTTGAATGGATCCAGAGGTTCCTGATCATTTTTCAATTTGCAGGAGTTTAGGAAGATGGTTAGAGTCTCCTCCTTCTCCCACACACAAGACTTTGGCCTGCATGCTTCTTTTAATAACCTCTTTGCTACCAGAAATCTATCCAGGCATTTAGAAACACCTTCACTACCTTTAATGAATTTCTTCATGTTGGAACTTAGCACATTAAATTCCACATCACATAAGGCAGTCTGCAAACAATTGGACAAGGTAGCCAACTGGGAAGTCTTGTAAGGTTTCCTTCCAGAATAAAATTGTCATCCCTGATTCCTTCTATTTCCTTAAACGCTTTAAAAATTAAAAGAGTTTTTATTTCACCATATGCCCCATAGAAAATTCTTTCCCTAAATCTTTTGATTTCAGATCTGTTCAGATAATTTTTTTTGGGTCTTTCACATAATGCATTTCCTGGGGAAACCCACTGGGCACTTACCCTCATTTTGAAGATGGTACCCAGGGTAAACTGGAATTTATAGAAGCTTGAAGCTTTGTTTTCTCACTTACGGGATTAGAACTTGGGTGGGGAGGATAACACCATCACACTGCTTGGGTTAGACCCAATTAACTTGTGCCTTGATACGTGCAGGTAAGAAGGACAAATTTGAAGTTCCATGGATTTGTTCCAGTATGTAATGAGGCCTCCTGATCTCCCTTTAGATTCTAGAGACTTAAAAGGACCAATTTTAGGAGTGATATAATAGCCTTTGTACTCAGTCCTTGCACATGTTTTTTTTTTAATTGCTGCATCGATTTGAACTTTGCAAAACATCTTTTGGGAGATAATTTTTTGTGGGTCCCCCTGAACTGTCTCACGTTGAGTGATATTACAATCATATCAATAACATCCTTGGGGCTTTCACTGTAGGCCCCCCCCTTCATTTTCACTTGTTTTCCTTCCTTGACTTGATGACTTTCTTTTTAGCTAGGGTTAAAGTTTAAACAGGCTTTTCTACGTATTTATGGAATTTGTTCATTATCCTTGTCTGGACCTACTTCAATCTCATCTTCCTTTCTGGGAGGCCCCCTTAATTTTCACTTGTTTTCCTTCCTTGACTTAATGACTTTCTTTTTAGCTAGGGTTAAAGTTTAAACAGGCTTTTCTACATATTTATGGAATTTTTCATTATTGTTGGCCGGACCTACTTCAATCTCATCTTCCTTTCTGGGAGTTATCTCTTCTAGGTCTTAGGTTATATCTGGAACTGTTCTTCCCATTGACTGCTGTGCAGAATTCCTCAGATTCTTGGAATTAAGAGACTACAGGGGAATTCATTGGAGGAGGATTACTGAAAAATTTTGTCCTTACAGAACTGGAGGTTTTTCCAGGTTACTGTGAATGTCCTTTTGGCTATCTATTCCCTTTTTCTGACCCAGAGAACAATTAGGAATAGGTTCCATTCTATCTTTTGAAGTAAATTTTGAAAGGAATAGAGGGTTGGAATTAGAGACAAAATTGCTCATACATTTTGCCCACATTTTGATTGTTTCAGATTCAAGCTCTATGCCTTCCTGAGCATTCCATTCTTCTTTTGTAGAATCTGCTTACCAGAGTGTATGGGCTCTTTGTCTACTTTCCATAGCTTGATTTGTATTGAGCCCTGGCTCTCTTGATTTGACCCTTACTAAACAAAATCCTTGATACAGATCCTATTGAGTTGAATGATATTGATCCAACCTCAGAATGGGTAGAGGACTCAGGAGATTGACCTGGTTAAGTTTAAACATAATCATGATTTTGATGCAGATGACATTCACTTGGCGTGGGTAGATTTGGATGTGGATCCACTACTAGTAGGCAATGTAGGTGTAGATCCAAACCTATGTCACACGGTTCGAGTATATTGACTACCATACAACTACATTTGAGTGTGATTGCACCCAATCACCGATGCTCAGAAGCTTTTTCACTGTTGGTACATAGCTCTTTCAGAAACTAGAACCTGTTACGTTTTTAATGGACTCTATCTTCTAAATTTTATGAACTTTGTTGTCAGTTATTTGCAGCTTTTGATGCACGTATTCCTGTTCAGTTAATCACCCATTCAGTAACTTTTGTGGGAGCCATTTCTTTATTTAATTTCTCTAAGGAAACTGAAGGATTCATTGATGGACCAAATGTTAAGAGCTACTCAGATTAATCGAAACTCCAAATGGGTGTTCCTGTGTTCAACCCTAGCAAGAAGTCTAATCTGGTGTATGTATGATACATATACAGGGCAAGCACAGTTTAGTAATAGTTGCCAATAACCTTGTACATGAACTCTGGAAAGTATTTGAACACTGCTCAGAGAAAATATCCCCATTCAATCATAAAAGTAATATATGGTGTTTTCAGTGATTTTAACTTGCTTGTATTCAGAGAATCCATGAACAAATAAATATGCTTCTTGTATTTAAAGAATCTATCAATAAACAAATAACATTTAAACATATAACATGTGTGATGAGCTATTCTATTGAGAATCTCATTTTTCATGAAGAACTTAAGCCCAAACTGCATGAAGAAAACAATCACGGTAATCAACTTATACATTAACTCCTGAAAATATTTGACCACTGCTTAGAGCAAAGATCAACATTCAATCATAATAGTATATGTTCTTTTCACTGGTTGAAATTGTTTGCATCCAGAAAATCCATAAACAAATAAATAAACTGGTTGTATTTAAAGATCTATCAATAAACAAATAACATTCATGATGAACTTAATCAACCTCCAAAAATGGAGGTGGAGATGGCAGGAATTAGATTTATACTCCATAAAGAAGATAATCATGGTAATAAGATGCATTTCAATGACTTGCACTAGAAAATATCGTTGTGATATATGCCATTACAATAAGACAGCTTACAAGTACTAATACCATACTGATAAGAGCCACATAGTACAGAGAATTGGGCTTGCTCTGAGAACAATTCGAATGTGCCAATACACCTCGGCACAGGTGAATTGGGCTTGCTCTGAGAACAATTTGAATGTTTCGAAAGCTCGTGATCATTACGTCAAGGGGAAATTACCATTCTAGGGCTGGTTTTCACCGAGTGGTTTGAGAGCCTTTTAAGAGTTGATGGACTATCTGCTTCAACTATGCCTAGTGATTCTACTCTCCGTAAATTTCTTCTTCTGAAGGTGGAAGATGAAGCAGAGCTTCCAAAATCTTGATTTGCAGTGACCTTCTGTGAAGCTTTAGTCGTTGCGTTTTCCTTCGCGTGCTTCACGATTTCTGTTGCAATTTCTCTGGGATTGATCACGTCCTTTGAGAACCTCAACGTTTTGTTGTTGCTGTTAACGCTTTGCTTGGACTCGGTTTTTGAGCATTGATATGGATGACTTCTAGGATACGAAGGCTTGGCGACGCGGGCGGTTTCTGAAGGACGCTTGAGGAGGGTTTTCTTAGACGTTAGTGAACAACTTAAATTTCTAGTATTATTGTTTGGAGAAAGTATTTTTGCTCCTTTGTCATGACGAGAAGCGCGAAAAGGAGCAACTTCATTAGCTAAAGGAGGTTTTGACCTACAACGAAACATTGACCCATTCGGTACCTTTGTGGCTTCTGCACATCGTGAGGAGGTTATTTCCTGTGGTTCTGCTAGTTTTCTTTGTAAGGAATATCTATCTTCCAGCACACTTCCAAGATTCTCTTTATTTTTATGAATAAATTCCAGTGCCTGCAGAAGTTTTCTGGACTGCTCGCGGTTGCTTTGTATGGTATTTTCTGGCGTAATGTTTTCTTCCCTTAACAACTTCTGGTCGTGTTTTTTTCTGGCGGCAGAGATGACATTATTGTGGTTTTCCGATTGAAAATACTGAGAATAATCTCTGTGTTGCTGAATTTCGTAAGCTTCGAACTCGCGCTTGAACTCTTCTAGCTGTTTTTCTTGAGGATGTTCCCTAACGATGTGAGATCTGTTCGCATTTTGAGATATTCTGATGGACTGAACTTTAGAATCCTTTTGCTCTTGCCTGCCGCTGACGGAGTTTCGCCTGGAATGATCATTAGAAACGGGCTCGTCTGGCATAAGTTCAAGACCCATCAGCCAGGCCACGACGTTTGGCATTCTCCGTTTCTGCTGATTTCTGTGATGGAAAATACAGAACATAGGCGTCTACCCGACCTGCAGAGCGGAATCGCAGAGCGAGAAGCACCGGGGAGCTGCAAAGCATCGCAGAACCTGAGAGCGCCGGGTCGAAGAGTAATTGCAGTGAGCGCGGGTGATCATTTCGAACCTGCCATAATACTCCAGCTCGTCCCCGATCGGTCAGGGGATGTCAGGCGTCTGCATTCTGATTTTTTTGTCAGAGAATGAGAGGGAATGTGAGGACTGTAAGGGGAGGGTGGCGGAGAAAGAGGGTGGCAGAGCTAGGGGATGGTGGCTAAGGGCAGAGGTTGCTGGTGGCCGGAGCCGGACGATTTTCCAGCCGGTGCCGGAAAACGGGCCATTCTACAGCCTAAGTAGACTACTCCTTCACATTAATTCCTCATTCCTGTTATGAGAATTAATTTCATTTGGGATCAGTATGAGGATCGTTCGGCCCTTTTCAAGCTGTTAACTACGTGGTGGTCCAAAAGCTATGGCAATGGAACACGGAGACTACCCTAATTAGGCATTTAAGGAGGTGTGTTATTCAATCCTCATCACTTGTGGTCAAATTTTGTATAGTTTATAGTCTTACTTGTGATAAAATTCTGTATAATTTCTGTCTTTCTGTCTAAATTCTTTTGTTGTTATTCATTAGCTGCTGAATTTTGATATGGTAAAATAAGCTTTCATCCCTCATTCCTCGCTTTCTCTATTCTCACTTAACGCCTTACACAACCACAAAAATCCGCTCCATATACTGGTTTCAAGATCGTGTACAGTGGTTTCAAGATATTCAAGATGTTCTGAAGTGGAGGTTCTCTATCACTGGCTTCCGTAAAACCTTTAGGGTTCGTGGATTCACATATGCAGTACTCTGCTCCATTCTGGAGCTCAATTAGCTCATGACCATCCATTTGTGGTCTCAATCTTATAACATTTTTTTCACTAAATTTTTTGAGATCCCAATCAGAAACTAGTGCCCAGAAAAATGCCATAAATCCATCGCTAGACCTGCAGAGCAAAGATTTCACCAGAAGTTTTGAATTCTCCCAATCGACTTGGGCACCACTTTTGACTTCAAACGAAACACCCTAATCAACACCATTGCGACCTGCTCTCATGCCGACATAGTTGAATGACACAAGTTTCTTTGTTTTTGCAACCTGGAATTATTTCTCATTTTCTGCAGGGCTTCTCAATAAGGTGCCGCTTCTCTAAAAGGTCCTCTCTGCAGAGCCTGAATTGAATTGGGTATTAAGGTAATTATATGGATTTCAATAAGGCTCATCCACCTTGTTGATAAGAATGCAATTTTATATGGATTTCAATAAAGCTCATTCGCCTGCCTTGTTGATAAGAATGCAATTATATGGGACATGAATTGGGTATACATATCTAACGGATGTGTATAGTTGAATAACACAAGTTTCTTTGTTTTTACAACCTGGAAATACTTTTGATCTTCTGCAGGGCTTCTCCGTAAGGTGCCAACAGGTCCTCCCTGCAGAGCCTGAATTTGCTATTAAGGTAATTTTATGTCCTCCCTGCAGAGCCTGAATTTGCTATTAAGGTAATTTTATGGATTTGACTAAGCCTCATCCACCTTGTTAATTGTTAAGAATAAGGGTTAATTTCTTGAGTTCATAATTGCCATGGCCCTGCATCTTCGCAAAAAAAAATAGAGAACAAACGTATAAGGACTGATATTTACTAATTACACTTGTTGATCAAACGTCTTATTGTAAGCAGTCTAATCTTTTGTATTTAAGTTTTAAATATGGAGCCAGAGTATTTAAATTTGTGTTGTATTTAAGTTTTAAATATGGAGCCAGAGTATTTAAATTTGTGTTGGCTAGGACTATGGAAAAGATGAAAAGAAATTGCAAATCTCTACTCTTATAATTTAACATAGGACCAATATCAACACGGTTTAGTTTTGACTATGTAATCATTTTATTGAATATCAAAAATACTAAAACAAAAAATTAATGAGGGAAGAATGGTGATTTTCTGTTGATTTCTTTAGCTGGGAGTAATTCATTATTTTTATATTTCGTCGAGTTCATTCCATTTATGTATATAGTGTATTTGTGGTTCTAGCTTATTTGCGCATAAGTTTATACTGCCTGTGTAGTTTTGTTTTTTACCTAGTTGCATGCTAATTTTTCTTGACAATTTTTTTCCTGTGTAGTTGGGTGCCAATTTTTTGACAATTTTTTTCCCTGTGTAGTGGAGGGTCAATTTTCTGATACTGCCTTTATAGTTTAGTTTTTCACCTCTCTGTAGTTGGGTGGAATTTTTTTACCTCTGTAATTGGGTGTCAATTTTCTGAGATTGCCTTTGTAGTTTATTTTTTTACGTTTATTGTTGGGTGTCAATTTTCTCTAGCAATTATGAATATTACTTAGGTAACCTGTGGCTTTGAAAATCAATTTTCCATGACTGCCTCACTAATAAATAAAAAAATTCTAGCAGCTTAATAAAAAAATATTTTTTCTAGTTCATATTAAGTGGCTGTCTCCAAATAATTTTGAATTATGCTTTTATCTTGATTCGAAAAACCAACATTAGGCTAAATGATCAGTCCTTATGATCACCTCCATCGAGATATTCATTGAGAAGAATATTTCGAGAATTTACTTTTAGTGAAGGGAATTTCATTTTTTCTTTTAGTTTTATGAGAGTATTTTTTATTGATTTCTTCAGCCATTACTGTAGTTTCTCTCTATCCAATCACCCATTTCATTTCGATCATTCCATTTATACATTTAGTCCATTTGTTGTAGTAGGCTAGGCTAGGCTAGGTTAAGTTGGGCTAGGTTAGGCTAGGTTAAGTCGGGCTAGGTTAGGCTACGTTAGGTTAGGCTAGGCTAGGAAAGGATAGGCTAGGTAAGGCTAGGTTAGGTTACGCTTGCTTAGGCTAGGCTAGATTAGATTAGGCTAGGCTAGGTTAGGCTAGGTTAGACAAGGTTAGGCTAGATTAGGTTAGGCTAGATTACGCTAGGCTAGGCTAGGCTATGTTAGCTTAGGTTAGGTTAGGCTTCGTTAGATTAGACTACATTAGGCTAGGCTAGGCTAGGCTATGCTATGCTAGGCTAGGCTAGGCTAGGTTAGGT
>APFE030241262.1:7487-28529 GCA_000404065.3 Pinus taeda
CAGAAATAGAGACCAAAACAAAAACAAAAAATGTAGATCTGAGTTGCAATTTGGATATCAAATTGAAGAGAGCGTGAGAAAGCAATAAGTAAAGTGAGATTTGGTCCAATAAAGAGAAGAACATAGCATTGAAGCACAAAGTTGTGTAGAGATACACAAGTTAATGAAGAAAGAGAAAATTGTTGCGCTAAGTAAAGAGTTAAAAGAAAGGTCAAGCTTTGCACATCTTGAGGCATAAATTTTCTCTGAAATTTTGCACATTATGAAAGATTTGGTCCCTCTCAATACTTGAAAAATTGTTGTTCTAAGTAAAGAGCTAAAATAAAGATCAAGTTTTTCACATCTTGAGGTGTAATTTGTTTCTCAATACATGTTTGGGCTTGTATAATTTGAAGCGAGGAGGACCATGATCCAATATCCAACCTAATACATCATCATATAATATCTAAGGTAGATCATGAGCTTAAATACAGTTATAGGTGATATTGACATGTGGGCTTTTCCCTGTGGTGATACCCTAGTGGGTTTTGTGGGAACAAAAACATGGCTTTGTGGTTCTACATGTTAGTCTATAAATTACACTGAGAGGCGGGGTGGGGTAGTCGGTGGTGAAACACTGTAATGTAAACCAATTTATCAATAATTGAATATATAGCAGCAACATGTATTATAATAGTAAAAAAAATAGTGGATCAAGTAACAACTATCATATCAACACATGAGAACACCAACTTTTACGTGGAAACATTTGTAGGAGAAAACCAAAATTCTTTTTATCTTCAATTTACAATTTTTACTAGCACCAAACAAAAGGAGACATCCATCCCCTCAAAATGATAGCACCAAATTTCTTTAGGCTACAACTTGATTAAGGCACCAACCTCAAAATGATGCAGGCACTGACTCACTGTAGGAAACAACCTAACACCAACCTCCAATGATGTAGGGAAAAACCTGATTGAGGCTATAACATACCCCCTACTAACCCTGGTCCTAACTAAGGTCAGAAGGAGATCGTTACTATGCTAACCTAATCCCCATGGTCTAGTTATGGAAATGGGGTCTAAATCTTTACTTTCTTTCATTCTCAAGAAACTAAAAACAAATGATACCACTGCATTTGTCACTTCGAGATGATTTTGATGGTATACATTTTGCTCTAATCTAACTCTCAAATCCAAAGATATGGCCGTCCCAATATTAGCCATTTGATTGGAACCACAACGCCAAGCTATTACTTGGTTCCCATGCCACACCCACATGTCTATTCTAGAAGGCCTTCTCACCACCACATAACAATGTTACCATTGTTTCTGACCTAATCATGCCTTTCTATGTCCTACAAGACCCAACACATACATGGGCATAAAATAAAAAGACGTGACACCCACTCCATTAGAGTTGGGCTCGTGATGCCACCTCACCCTGGGAATACAATCCCAGGGATTTCCCTAAGCAATCCTACATGAATCTCTAGGGTACCTTATGCTTGAACTTTTGATATTATGTGGTTCCTCCATTCATTTGGCCCACAACAACCACATCACCCTGTAGTAGTGAACCTCGACGAATTTATGCACTACTCCCCACCAAAGTTTTAGGGCGTTTCCTTCCAAGTTGCATTGGAAATGGAAACTTTACTTTTGGCCTTACGCTCCACTATACGCTTTCCCACAAAACAAGGCCCAACACACCAATTCATCCTAGAAACACTCTCCCCATAATTAAATATTGTCGTTCTCATCGTTCCATCTAGGGTAGACCCTTCGAGGATTACGTGGAGCTTGCCACATCGACCAACACCTTAGCACAACTCATCCAAATACATGGTCCCACTCCTATCTACCTATTCTAGTGGGATCCATTAGGCCACCTCATCTCGGATGTAATACATAGGCAATTTATCACCACACTTCAAATTAAACATCTAGGGAAGAACCTTTGGGGTCATCTAATGGCCATGAACACTTTTCCCATCGACAACCTAGATCTCTCCACTTTTCCCCTTGGGAATTGTGTCTGGTTACATGGATTATGAGATCCAAGCCCATGGCTTCCCTAGGCCTTCATCTTCATCCCAAAATATATGAAAATGAGATTGGCTCGGTGCTAGCACTTAACTCTCAATATTGGCCATGAAAATTCTTAATATATATGTAAGTTGTTGTGATTTAGTGCTCGAGCCCTATGAGTACTAAGGCTCAGCTCTTGCTCACTCCGTATGCATAATATTGAACCCAGTGGTTGATGAGTCTCGGTATTTCAACAAAAATGTTGCAACTCCCAAGGCTACCAACTTTAATTATCAACCGAGGGTTTGTACAAACTTAAGAGGTGTTGACATTACGTGTGCAGCATGCAATGTGTCATTCTTTCATTGATCTGAAGAAATGAATCAAACTGAGATGTACATATACCATTTGAAATCTTGAGAGGGTAATGGATTGAATATAAATCCTATTCTATTTACACAATCCAACAAATGTTTCCAGGAATATCAGTGTAAGCTACTCATATGCTATTGAGTTCATGCTCAAAACAACTAATCTTAATTGCAGTAAAGATAAGAAGAGTTCTTAGAGGTATCAGATCTCCCTCAAGCTTGTTTCCAATGCCTACAAGACATTGTGGATGGGAAATAAGAAAAAATGAGGCTTAAAGAGAAAATTTGGCCACGTTTTGGTGGATTCTGTAAGGTGCTACAGGATGCAACAAGATCACTACTAGATTGCTACAGTATTCTATATGATGGCATCTAAAAGCATTCTATGCACTCTAGAAGTGATATGAATGTGGGGGAATATGGTGGAAGTTTGTAGAATAGTGAAATAGGCCTTTCCTAGTCTATCTCTACTCAATGTCCCATCTTTCACAAGGGAAAAATTCAAACCAATGGTCTGGGTAACCAAATTTGTAGAATAATGATCTAGTAAGTTGATCGAAGCACCCAAATTCCTAATTTGATCAAGTGAAAATGCTATGGGGTAATTTTTTTTATTAATTTGGATTTTTTTAGGCTTCAATCCAAGTGGAATCAACTCAAAATAAGCTCATCAACACGTGCTAAAATTTATTACTAAAATTGGAAATTTTAGGAAAATGAACTATTAAGCCAATCTAAGTGACCATATGCTTAAGCTAATTAAGTGAAAATGATGCGGGATAATTTTTTTTACTAATTTTAATGTTTTTAGGACTCAATCCAAGTGGAAACAAATCAAAAGAGTTTCATTAACATGTGCTAAAATTCAAAAAAATATTACTACTATTTTATTACAGGAAACTTCCAGAAATTCCAGAATTATGAACTAGTAAACCAATCCAAGTAGATCAACCATGGATATGAATTTGCAAGGTTGTTCTAAGGATGAATCATGCTTGTGACTCTGTAAATAATCTACAAAAAAAATGACTCCAATCATTTAACCAATATAACCTACAACAAAGGAAGCATGAATATTAAATACATAAATAATACATGCAAGTGAAAAAGACATTCATAAAAGATAAAGAAATTGTACAGCTCATGGGATGGCTAAGCTCAAGGATACTCAGATTATTATGAAGTAAACCGAGCCTTATAAGTCGAAAATGATAACAAACTTCATTATCAGTGTCAATCCAAGTACATCCTTGCTAGAAA
The DNA here is from genome assembly GCA_000404065.3 of Pinus taeda. Classification (NCBI taxonomy): domain Eukaryota; kingdom Viridiplantae; phylum Streptophyta; class Pinopsida; order Pinales; family Pinaceae; genus Pinus; species Pinus taeda. The sequence continues at coordinate 11,131 of APFE030241262.1, forward strand.
TGAAACTAGAGTTGCTAAATAACAAGTTTTCTTCACAAGAAGACTAAGAAATATATGCCCCTAGAGGCTAATTTGAATTGGTACTTATACAAATTGGTGAGGAATAATCATCCTTGAAAGGAAGCATATTTCCCCTCCAAAATCTCTCAAAAAGTGGATATACTTCCCAACACTAAGAAACTTCATTCAATGACAGGGATCTCCTAGATTTTCTCAATCATTCCTAGATATTCTCAATCATTGGATCTCTAGAATCTGTTCAATTATTTCATCACATATTGTTCATTTATTATCCAATCTTGGTCCATCTTATAGCAGGGAGAAAGTCCCTATATTATCTCATCTTCCAAATCTTCAGAATCTACCTAATATTCTCACAATATTCTACAAAAATAAATAATATTAGGCACATAATATGCAATTATCTCTAAACCTTCCTAATGAACATTTTATAGCTAAAAAAAATATTAAGTGCATAAGGAGAAATTTAATATAGCCTTTATGTTCCTAATAAAGGTTATATGGGTCTTAATTTGTATGTAATTTGGAGGCCCATCATAGCCCCTACTGAAATTGTTGCTCACCCTCTGAGCAACCTACTCATCTTCTCTTCCCTGCTTTTCTTCAACTATCCATGTTGATATATCTTCCCACGTTGGATAAGATCCCATGTTTACTATCAATTTCCTATCATTCCTTTCATTCTTCATCTTAGTTTTAGTATTCTTGAAGTATATGTTGATTCTCCTCCTTTCATGATTTGAAATAATTTTTCACAAATTTGGGAAAGAAAGTATAAGGGAATACTAATCAATTTTTGATCTTATATCAAAGAAGAGATGTTCATCCTTTTAATGGTAGGAAAGGAAAATATTGGTCACAAATTACTCCTCTTGGTAACCGATATTGGTCGAATACTTTTGTTATACTTTTCCCTAAACTAGGCATCTAGTAGTGAACCTTAGCATGAAGAGTCCCACTCAGATGCTAAAGAACCTCAACCATGGACCTAAGAATCATTTCTAGTGTGGGCCTAGGACAATATTCCTCTGTGGAATCAACTATAGTAGGTTGTATATACCTTACAATGGTAATACCATTGTAATTCGAATCATCCTACAAGTTTCCATTTCGAACACTATTTTTAAACATGCATCGCTCATCTTGCTTACAAAAAAAATAATGTTTTTGGCCAATAGTGGGATGTGAAAAACACCAAGGAGTGTTTTAATCCTTTCATCCATGAGTTCAACTTGACTTTTCATTGCCAAATGATTCTATTTTTTGAGTCATCTCCTACGAAAACATCACTGCCATCATACATTTCTTATTCAAAAAACCACTCCCTATGATGGTTTATATGAAAAAATGAAACTAATTCATCCAATCACGCCTCATGATTTGTATGTGTTCTTGAAGAAGCCAAGAACACATCCCCTTTTTCATCTAAGGAGGTTTTTTCTTTTTCAGAAGGAGCACCAATGCTTCCCTTCCCTTTCGCAGCACTTTTGAATCTACAATGTTTCTTGTAATGCCCTTCTTTTCCACATATCTAGTATAGATTTATAATTTTTCAAAGAGATTTAGATCTCCTTCCTAAGGACATATTTTTATTTCTATCCCGAGAGCATCTTCTTACAGATAAGGCATTTACATTCTAACTTTCCATATTTTTTCATTTCATCTCTTTCTATAAAAAGGATGAGATTATTTCATCAAAACTTAAAGTAGTCGCATTGCTACCTATGGCAAAAATTAGATTATCCCATGATTCTAATAAAGAACACAAAAAAATCATAAAAATACGCATTAGAAATCTTAATATCAACAAATAATAGTTGACTTACCATAGTATTGAAGGCATTCATATGCTCTATTCTTCATCCTTTATCCTCAACTTATACAACTTCTTCCACAAGAACAATTTGTTCACCAGGGACTTAAACTATTGCAAAGCCCCTAACTTGTTCCATAATGCCTTTACTATAACTTCTCTTAAAACATTCCATAATACCAAATTTGGGAGACATAATTGTATTGTGTTCTCTACCTTTTGATACAACTTGGTCCGGTCTTCTGCCAACATCTTTGTCAATATGGTGCATGGATCCATAATGATCCATTGATCTTTTTCCACCAAAAGATATTCCAATTTGAGCTTCCACAACTCAAAACTTTGCCCATTGAATTTATCAATCTCTATCTTTGAACTGATCATGATTTCCTTTCACCACAATAATTGATACTGTAGATTTTCCACTTTAACCAGGTTTTCCACAAGATCAAGCCAAAATCCTTAGCCATAAAGGTGTCCCCTTGAAGCCAAACCACTCTAATACCAATTTTTGGTTTTACCCATGTAAAATTAATTTATGCAAGTAAATTATTAATAAAATTATAAAAGATGCAATGTTGTCCATGCACACACACATAGACATTTAACATAGATATTTTACCCTAGAAACCCAATCTCGGAAAACCATAAATATTTTTCAGTATATTCTATTTTACAATGTTACAATACAATATGCATATACTGTAATATTCATAAACCCCCGGTCCATTATCTTGGATTATAATACAATTGTAGTTCCTTAACTAGAATTACAAAATCATTTGTTGAACCACCATGTTCCACATAACTATTAAAAGTGAAAATTTTGTTCTTAAAATCACCAAAAGTGAATGCAAGAAATTGGCAAAGGCATTTGCAAAGGCTTTGGAAAGGAAAATAGGAGTTAATTGGCATTTATTAATAAAAAGAAAGGAAAATAGGAGAAAAGGGAGATGAAGGGTCACAAATTTGCATGAGGAGGAAATTGAAGGAAAAATAGAGGAAAATGAAGGAATTAGAGGTGTCAATGATAAAAAGGATTCTCATGATCATTTCATAAATTTTTGTTAGCTTTTGTCGGTTCTAGTTTGGTTCTCTCATACTCTTGCACACTTAGAGAATTCTTGGAGCACTGTAGCATTATAGAAAGGAAGCCAGGGAAGGAGAACAAAAGAAAATGACAAGAAAACAAGGTTATATCAAAGAGGGGTCTCATTCTAACGAAAATTCAAAACAGTGGTAACCATTTCTGAGGAAGTGGAGCATGCAAGGGCTAGTTTGCAGCATCAGGGAAACAGTTCAATCGGTCAATTCTCGGGACCTATTGCTAGTTGGACATATGAGAAAAAGTGGGAACCTTAGAAAGTATGAGCTAGATGGAGCAACACTCTTTAAGTAGTATGGGGCTGAAGTGTTTCCAATTTTCAAATAAGCAAGCTTGGAGCCGATTTTTCAGTTGTTCACTAAGTATGATCTTGAGCTCACCTCTAATTTCATTGACTCGTTTGATGGAACTAGTGCTAGGGTTCAAGGATGTTGTTTCAAGTAACTGAAGAGAGCATCATGGAGGAAATGAAAAAATCGGTTGTGGGCAAAAGATTGTATAAGAAAAAGATGGTGCAAGGAGTAGATCTCAATTATTTCTTAAAGGACGATTCCCATGATCCTTGTTGGAGCATTGGGGTGCACAACAATAATTTTAAAATTGGAATGATAACATCCTATGAGGATGATTTAGGTTTTTCTGACATGTGATGGTTTTTTCTCCAAAGTTTTCTTATACCACATGAGATTTCTAGTACATTTGGTTGGTTTTAACAGGATGGACATGCCTTTTTACCTACATCAAAGTTTGATTAAGATGGTGTCTTGTGCAAGAAAAAGGAGGGTTTGGTACCCGCATAATGTACAACACCACAGTTTGATATGGATCCTATACACCCATGAAATGAACAAGAAAGCATAACAGTCGAGGAGGAGGACATTGGGACACCCCTTTCCTAGAAGGAATAATTAGGAGAAGACTCTTGATATGTAGGCTAAGAGCAGTCAACAAGTTGTTGGGCAAACATAAGAAAACCCTAATAGGATAAAAATCCCTAGGGTTTATAGAAGGAGAACTAAAGGACACTAGTCAGAAGGATAAGAGACTAAGGAAGATGAGACCATGGAGGAAAGTAGAAATAAGGGTGAAGATCCTAAGGAATGTGTCCATATAATAAAATATTCAAGGAGGCCTAGAACCATACCCACAAACAAACTATGGTGGGGATTGAAAGTTAAATTGAATCCCAAGCTTAAGGAGCCTATTCACATTAAAGATGAAAATGAAGTAGGGTCTGCTAGAGATAAGGAGGGGTTGTTAACAAAATAAGTACCATAAGCTCCAAAAACTGACAAGACCCCACATAAGAAAAGTAGAAGAGTCATGAGGGCAATGGAAAAATAGGAAAAGCTAAGAATACTTGGAGAGGTAGCACAGGTCATTGGAAAATGAATAAGGGAACTCAAAGTCTCAAACCTTAGGTTTTTTGCTAATCCATATAGTTGTTTTTTCAAATGGAAGGTTTTTGGATAATTATTCAACTGACTTTTATGAACATTACCTACCAACACTTACATGTGATGTTACTATCAACACCTAGCAACACTTGATAATATTGTTGTCAAAACATTGTACTAGAAAATTAATAAAATTTCTTTTAAACGATGTAGGCTTTCATAAATTTAGTGTAGTTTCATAAAGTTTTATTTTTTGGAAGCACTTAATAATGAGCTTGGCCAAATTGTTGATTTCCATTATTCACAGTGGCTTCCCACTAAGTAGTCAACTGATTTTATCTACTAACATTTACATGTGACATTACTAACACGACCTCACAATGCCTGAAATTATAGTTATTAAAACATTGTACTGGGAAATAAATAAATTTTTCTTTAAAAGATGTTGTTTTTCATAAGGTAAGTGTGGTTTTGAAAAATTATAATCTTTTGGAAGATCTTAATAATGAGGACGAGACTTTATTCACTGATTCTTTGTAGGTTTCTCTAAGTACTTATTACATTCGTCTTTAGTCTCCAAGTTGCATAAGGCTTGATAATTTCAATATCGCAATACAAATTCCAGAAATTTGAGAGAGGAATAATTGTTTCTCACTAAGATGCATTTGAGGTTCCGTAAAGTATCCATTACGCTCTCCTTGAGTCTTCAAATTGTATTTGTTAAGTTAACAAGTTCCTCATAATTTCAATACCTCAACGCTGATATTCCCATATAATTGTGAGGATTTTAGTTGGTTGTGTCTTCGTGCTTTCCAAAATTGTAGCTTATAATTAAATATTGCCACAATCATCACTTAATCATGTAGGAAAAGATGTTAAAATTATATTGGCATCAATAAAGCACACTTAGGTTTTAACTATCGTTTTTTTGTATACCAAAATCCTCTAATACATAATTTTCTTGAATCTCGTTCAATGTAGATGTTTAAAATTTAGTATGGAAGTACTTTCCTAGTATTTTATATTTTTGAATTTATTGAATCTCCCACATGTGATGGGTTTCCATAAATATCACAAGATCTTAAAGATTTCAAATTTGTTATTCATATTGTTTTCCTCAGAAGATAGTCATTATATTTAGATGATAGTGTGCTTCAAGTGCTTCATATCTCCAACATGGTTATTTCTAGTGAGTTTTGACTCTTGAGAAGAAGTCAGAAGAAACCCAAAAGTGTGCAACCTATAACATTTAGTGGTTCAAAATGTTTGTAGTTATTGTGTCTAGACTCTAGGTCAATATACATGTTGACCCTAAAAAATGTTGTTCAATTTCTCTAATTATGTGTATTATACATTTACCATCAATTTCTAGTTCAAGTAATTAAAGGTGGGGTGTGGGTGCTTCCTATGTGAATGTTTGCTTCTTCTTGGCCCTTTAACTGTAGTTATTGTATCTATATCACTATGTAAATTGGCCTTGAAAAAGTTGTTTGATTTCTCAATTATGTATTATATACATCTTCCCATCAGTTTTATGAATTGTTGAAGGGCAGTGTGGGTACTTCTTCTTTCAATGTTTGCTTGTTGTTTCCTCTTTGATTGCAAGAGGTTTGCATTGTTAGTTTTTTCCTTGCTTAAGTAGTATAGTTGTGTGTAGGTTGAAGCTAAAAGGGTTGTACCAAGGGATGAACAACAAAAAGTTTAGAGGAATAGTAATATGGCGGGACCTAGGACTAAGAAGATTTGTGTTGGTGGGTTAGCACCCACTATTACTAAGGATGACTTCAGAAAGTATTTTGAGCAGTTTGGTAATAAAATAGATGTAGTTGTAAGGCATGATCACATTACACAAACACATCGTAGTTTTGGGTTTATTACTTAAGATTAAGAGGATACAGTGGACAAATTTCTTCAACAAATATTTCACCAGCTCGAGGAAAAGACTATGGAGGTGAAGTTGGTCATTCCCCAGGACATGTCTCCTGGAAATACAAGAGGCTATGTAGGACGTGGAGCTAGTTTTGGTGCACAATAGATGCAAAGCTATGAACCAACTCCTATTGGGGTTTATGGAGCATGCCTGCCTATTGCAGACACTGGATATCCTCCATATGTTGCAACCCCTAGCTATGGACCTACTAGGTATGGAAGTACACCAGGGTATGGGACAAGTACGAATGGTGGATATGGTGCAACAACTAAAAAAAATTGCTTCAACAAGGCTTAGTTTGAATCATTAAAATACTATCAATGTTGGCATTAGTGAATTGGTATTAATTATTCCGATCCAACTCACTAAGATCTTGATATACCCTTTTAGCAAAGGATTAAACAATCCTAGCACAAGTATGTCTCTAATAATTTTTCTCATTTGTTTGTGATTAATTTGAGGGTAAACCACGATATTTTCATTTTTGGAGACTTTGTTTTGGACAAGTTTGGGTCACAGGGGCTTATCAAAGACAAGGCATGCAGAACAGAGGAAGATTGAGAACCGTGGTTAAAGAAGGCAATAACAGGGGATATTGGGAGAATTCTGGAGGTAAATTACCTTAGTGTGAGTCAACGAATGATTAAACACACCCTAATTTGATTAAGCATGGACAACAGTGCAGAGTGGCGGGTACAAATGCTAGCATGGCGACACGACGAGCCCCTCCCTTTGTTGATTCAGCATGGCGCATCCCAATGGCCTCAGCATGGCGATGTGTTGTTTTTGGACTTATGACCATGGACTTGGACATTGAAATGACATGTCTACATCGCTTTTGGGTCCAACAAATAAATTAAGTGATATTTGTATCAACTATTAGGCCTAGAAGTATTTATAAATGTAAATGAAATAGTGAAACTCAAATTTGATATTGTTTAAAAGAAATCAAAACTTCAAATTTCATTTGGTATATATATATATCTATATATATATGACTAGGAGGTAAAAGTAGACCATGAAAGTTACAACATCTAGCTTTAATACCAATTTGGGAAACATAAAGTGAATGGATTAGAGAATATATAAAATGATACAAAACTACTTTGAAAACCAACAAGTATTAGGGAAAAGAGAAAAAATTGAGTTTGATAAATTGAAATGAGGAAACATTAAAACATATAGCTATGGTAAGAAAATTACAACATTTCGCTTTGATATCAATTTATGAAGATAAATTGAACCCAAAAATAAAAATTAACCTATAAATTTATTTTTATACTAAAAATATATATATACAAATTATAACAAAACAAAATTATGCCACAAAATATAAATAATAAATAAGAATTTATAAGTCTTATCTTATCCAAACATCATATAAGAGTGTTATCATAACATAAATATGAAACAAATACTTAATACTTATATTATGAAATAGAATATCAACAAAATGATGGGATGACTCAAAACTTCAACACTTCTTCTGGAGAGCTAATTCTTTGAAAATTCAAGGATGCACTTTCCAAATCCCTTCTAATGAATTCAACATTTACTTTTTAGACTCCTTGTGAAGACTTCATTCATCTATTTTCACTATTAATCCACTTTCCCTATGCTAAACTCCTAACTTTATGCATTATAAACTACGAAAGAAAAAACAAAAAACTTTAAATAGTGAAAAAAATTATTTATCCACTTTTACAGATACCTAATTTTATGCGTTATGACCCACCAAAACAAAAACAAAAGACTTTACAAAAGAGTTTAGATAGTGAAGAATCTTATTCATTCACATTCAATGTACACAAGGTTTAACTTTTTACATGATAACCCACCAAAGAAATACAAAAATACTTTAGATAGTGGAAAATACTTGAGCTCCTAACTTTATGCATTATAAACTACCAAAGGAAAAACAAAACGCTTTAGTGAAAAAGTTAATTTATCCACTTTTAGAGATACCTAACTTTATGCATTATAACCCACCAAAACAAAAACAAAAAACTTTACAAAAGACTTTAGATAGTGAAGAATCTTATTCATTCACATTCAATGTACACAATGTTTAACTTTTTACATGATAACCCACCAACGAAATACTTTAGCTGTTGAAGATGCCTAGCTTTCCACGTAATGAATTACCCTTAAAAAAAAATAATATAAAATCTTATTCACCCATTTTCACTATACTTTTAGTGTACAAAATGCTTAACTTTATGTATTATAAACCATCCCAAAAAAATAATAAAGCAACTTTCAAAAACGTTTTTAAACAGAGCTTGAAAATAATGAATATCAAAATGATAAAAAAAACTCAAAAAACATGACACCACCCACTCAACGAGGAAGGAAAAAAAAGACAAAAGCAAGAACTCAATGGTGACAAGACCTAGCAAAAACCTCTCAAAAAACAAGATTTTTTTTTAAATATGAGAAAAACTTTATCACCGAACTTTCAAACACTATTTGAAATTAGAGAATATCAAAATATATATATATAGAGAGTAGGAGGGCAAAGACACCACCCAGTGGCTGGGCAATATTTTCGGCGCTAACACATTATTAGGATCATCTGCGTGTAGTTCGCTGTCACTTTCAGCTCTAGATTGTCATGACTCATCATCGCTGGAAGATGGAACACCCGTCTTGTACTTTGTTGACTGGTTTTTCTAACAGTTTTTCCTATCACATGGATTTGTTAAAGGGTGATGGTTATTTCCCTCACATATCAGATAGCATTTATAATGCTATAGAAGTGGAAATAGGAAAAACTTCTTAAAATTAGTGTCCCTCTCAAAATCAGTATCCCGCTTTTCCTATCACATGCTGTCACTCTGAGAGTGATAACTATTCCCCTCACATGTCATATAGCATTTATAATACTATAGAAATGGAAATAGGAAAAGCCTCTCTAAATCAATGTCCTTGATGACGGCCATCATGACAATGTCCTTGGCGGCCAGTGTCCTTGACGGCCTCCGTGTTGATACCATCATAACAGTGTCCTGGGCGGCAAGTGCCCTTGACGACCCTCCGTCTTGATGCCATCAGGCCAGTGTCCTTGGCGGCCAGTGTCCTTGACGGCCCTCATGACAGTGTCCTTGGTGGCCCTCCGTGTTGTTGCCATCATGACAGTTGTCCTTGGCGGCCAGTGTCCTTGACGGCCCTCCGTGTTGATGCCGGGCAGGTGGCCAATGAGCGTTGCCGCCAAAGTCGATTGTCTTGTTTTCTGACTTATTATCACCATGGACTTCGACATTGGAATGACATGTCTACGCAGTCCTTGGTCCAGCAATTAAATTAAGTAATATTCGGCTCTGAAAAACCTTCGTACCAATCCGCTGGGAAGCAACTTGACATAACGCAGAGAATTAATGCTAAAACTTTTGTACGAATCCGCTGGGAAGCAGCTTGACATAACGCAGAGAATTAATCATTCATACGAAACAACTTGACTTGCAGGGCTGCAATGTATTTGTTCTCACAATTTCACTTCCAGCGAGCCGTGCCCACTTGCTTTTCAATCCACATTAATATCTAACTAGCAGTTAACGAATTATTGGTCTCATTTCTGATGGAATACTTACTGATGGAATACTATCTGACGGAATCCACATTAATATCTAACTAGCCGTGCCTACTTGCAGGATCCAAAGCAGGGGGACTATTCAAAAACCGAGTGCTAGAGTTTAAAGAACTAATGACCGTGGGGTTTTGGAATGTCCCATGTTTTAGGGAAAATCATGCTGGACAGGTAATCTTCCGAAGGTTGAGTCTATGTAATTTAATCTTAAACGAGAAGAAATTAAAAAGAAATGAGTGCAAGCACTTTGTGTCCACAATTTTTTACCAGGGAAAACTCATCACAATCTTGTTTAATGCTTAATATATATTTTTTTAGGTTTGATGCAAAGAACCATTCATCATTAGTAATTTAGTAGAATGTCCAGTAATATTAAAAGGTAAATTTCCTGATTTTATGGATATAATTGCTTACATTTATAACTTTTTCATGGATGAAAAAGTGGGAAACTACTTAATACATAGTCTTGTTTAATGTTTAATAATAAAAAAATTTAGGTTTGATGTAAGGAAACATTCATCATTAGCAATTTAATAGAATGTCCAAAAATATTAAAGGTAAATTTCTTGATTTTATTAACCATCACCCAATTGTTCAAATGCAACTCACCTCCATAAAAACCCCTGCCAAGAGTTTCTTTCACGGATTCATGTAGATGGACATTTACCAATAATTTAATTTATATAACTACCTTAGTAATTAATTAATGTAATTTGTTGAATTCATGATGTTAATTATCATCAATTAGTTTATAGAAATTTAAAAGAGATAAAGATTACATAAAACCTTTTAAAATCTCATTTCTACTAAAAAAAAAAAAAGCCTTTCAAGATTACCATATTATATTGTAACAAATATTTTAAATTGAATTTTAATTTGGGTTTAGGATATTTGTTTTAATTCAAATGTAATGATATTTTTAGCCGAGGCCTAGCCTCTCATGTTATTCTAACATGATTTGTTAGTGATTATGGCTAGCCTTAGAAGCAATTTTGGGGAACCTCTTGCCATTCATGTAGTTTATTTTTTCTTGTAGAATTAAGGCATAACCATGACTTTGGACTCACTGGGGATAGGGTAGCTTTTATAAGGAGGATAAAATAGGGTGCATTTCTTTGAATAGTAATGTTACAAATTATAAAATTACTTTTCTTTTGTGTATCCTTCTCCAAAAAAATTTAGAGATATTTCATCACCAAGCTTCACATCTTATAAGATAAAAAGAGTGATAAAAGTATCAAATATGAATATTTTTCTATCACATGTCTAAAGGTTTGTTAATTTACAATTTTTTTCAAGTTCATCATAAGTTGTTCACCCTCCAATTATTTCAATACTATAATTCCAATTGAGCTTAGGAGGAATATGGATTCCAAAATTTTAAATGAAAGATATTTATTATTGATATAAATATAAAAATTTATTATAAAGAAACACAAACATTTTTAATGTCCACTTAAAAAAAAAAAAACAAAAACATATTTCTTATATAAATTGTGGAGAAAATCTATGTAAAAATATGTATAGCTCTAGAAGTTGGAGTTTCCTAAGGATACAAGCATAGTTTTATTACAAGTCTTGTTGTTTACGAGGTTCTTAAAGGGAGATTGAAAAAAGAAACTATTATAATATCAAATTACTATATTAAAATCAAAGTTTTATTCTATTCTATCCATTCATTCAATTGATTACTTTAATTGAGTTAATAAACATCTACATTTTTTATACTCTTAGTTGAGTAACCAATCTTAAGAGGATCTTCAAAATAAGTAGTTCTACAATATTGTTTGTAACATCTCCTAAACCAATCTTAAATAGGTTTTTTCATGTACCATTAAGGAAAATAGCACTAACTCCTCCTTTTGGGGAGATTACCTTGACTTCCATTGTCAAAGTACCCCCAAGCACCTATTTTGTTAATTTTAGCATGGGACAAGTATCTCATTACAAGGGTTTGCATCTTGAATTTTAAATATGCAAAAATGAATTTAACGTGAGAAGCACATTGGATGAGAAGGATATCAATGTTCTCAAATATCCTTGTATTTCTAGCTAACCAAATGTCCCATGAAGTTATTGAAGGTAATCATTTCAACACTTTACTCTAGATTTTGCACCAATGTGTGAGAATTTCTTCAACATATTACCCTTCGCATTATTTTTTTATCCTTATAGAGAGAATATATTATAAAAGATAAACATGGAAATTGTTTCTTTATAATATATTAATTGATTTTTCAAAGGACGATTTTTCATTCGTGATTTTTTTCCGTCTAATATCATGACATCCTCAAGTAAATGAATTACCACATCTATGCCACATTTAATTTTTCTTGATCCTCTTGCAATCTTCTTTCTTTTCAGTCCATGTCCAAACTATCATATCAATTGGAAGAGATTAAAGTTATTTTTCATGGGGATTTGGTACCTAATATTGGTCGAATACTTTTGTTATACCTTTTCCTAAACTAGGCAGGTAGTAGTCAACCGTAACATGAAGAGTCTTACTAAGATGCTAAAGAACCTCAACTATGGACCTCAAAATGATTTCTAGTGTGGACCTAGGACATATTCTCATGTAGGCCCTATGTTGTGGTTTGACCATGGAATCCACTATACTAGGTTGGAGATACCTTACAATGGTAATACCATTGCTACTCAAATCATCCTACAAGTTTCCATTTTGGATACTATTTTTGCACATGCATCGCTCATCTTGCCTACAGAAAAAATAAATATTTTGGCCAATCGCGGGATGTGCAAAATGTCAAGGAGTGATTTAATCCTTTCATCCATGAGTTCCAACTTAAATTTTGCTTGTCCTATGATTCTATTTTTTGAGTCATCTCTTAAGAAAACATCACCACCATCATACATTTCCTATTCACAAAACCACTTCCTATGAGGGGTTATATGAAAAAATGCACCTAATTCGTCCAATCACACCTCATGATCTATATGTGTTCTTGAGAAAGCCAATAACACACCCCCTCCTTCATCTAAGGAGGTTTTCTCTTTTGTAGAAGGAGCACTAATGGATCCCTTCCCTTTTTCAACACTTTTGGATCTAAAATTTTTCTTGTAATGCCCTTCTTTTCCACATCTCTAGTATAGATTTACTAACTTTCCTAGAGATTTCGATCTCCCTCTTAAGGACATATTTTTATTTCTATCCTATGAGCGTATTCTTACATATAAGGCATCTTCATTATAACTTTACATATTCATTTCATCAAAACTTAAAGTAATGGTTTTTCTACAAGTTATGAATATCACTAAATGAGATGTTCATGTATTCTAAGAAGTGCTTCATATTGTTATCAATGGATATATTAGCATTTCTACCAAAGTCCCAAAGATTGCTAATGTTAATTTATTCTGAAAAGTGCTTCAAATCATTTTTTTTTTATCTATTAGACTAACCTAAGTACCCACGGGGGATTTGAACCGTTGACCTATCGCAAGGAGTGCCTTAACAACGCACCCATTCACCGTCAATCCAAAGCCCCGTGGGCCAAAAAAAGTGCTTCAAATCATTATCAATTATGTTTTAATAAATTTCAATGCTAAATTATGATTTCCACATGTCGTTGCTCGAATTTCTTGTGGAGATAAGTTGGAAAAGTTGGTTTCTCACACTAATCAGGTTGTATTGGAAATAGAAATCTATACCTTGACACTGAACCAATAAGGGTCCCTATGCTCCTCAAAGTTATATTTTGTGTCAGTTTTGGGGAAAATCCAAAGATAATAAAAGGTTATAAGAACATTTTATATGCTCTTCAAGTTATATTTTGTGTTAGTTTTGGGAAATTATAAAGAGAATAAAAAAGTATATACTCTTCAAGATATATTTTGTGTTAGTTTTGAGGAAAATATAAAGGAAAAAAATACAAATAAATAGTTGGATAAGTAGTCACTCAAATTCTAGCATTATCTATATTTTAGTTGGAACATTTTCTACTCTCCATATGTACCAAAATACCAATAATGAATAGCTTGAATAGACCAAACAAGGTCATCAGTCAAATCATTGAACATAATGATGAATATTCCTCCATAAAAAATGTTACACTTCTTGCATGAGCAAGGAGATGCAAAGTAGTGTGTAAGCCGAAAAAGTGATTTTATCCTCCCAAAAAACGTGTCTTCTCTACCAACCACATTGAAATAAAAACACAATACACTAGGAATTGTCGCAGTTGCCTCCCACTAAGTAGTCAACTGAATTCTGTCAACATTACCTGCCAACACTTACATGTGACGTTACAATCAACACCTAGCAACACCTCACAATATTGTTGTGAAAACATTATGCTAGAAAATAAATAAAATTTGTTTTAAACAATGTAGCCTTTCATAAATTTAGTGTAGTTTCTTAAAGTTTTAGTTTTTGCAAGCGCTTAATAATGAGCTTGGCCAAATTGTTGATTTTTCATTATTCACAGTGGCTTCCCACTAAGTAGTCAATAGATTTTATCTACTAACATTTACATGTGACATTACTAACACCACCTCGCAATGCCTGAAATTATAGTTATCAAAACATTGTACTGGGAAATAAATAAAATTTTCTTTAAAAAGATGTAGTTTTTCCTAAGGTAAGCGTGGTTTTGAAAAATTATAATTTTTTGAAAGATCTCAATAATGAGGACGAGATTTTATTCATTGATTCTTTTGAGGTTCCTCTAAGTACTTATTACATTCTTCTTTAGTCTCCAAGTTGCATAAGCCTTGATAATTTCAATACAACAATACTAATTTCAAAAATTTGAGAGAGGACTAGTTGTTTCTCACTAAGATGCATTTGAGGTTATATCAAGTACCCATTACGCTCTTCTTGAGTCTTCAAATTGCATTTGTTAAGTTTAAAAGATCCTCATAATTTCAATACCTCAATGTTGATATTCCCAAAAATTTCTGAGGTTTTTAATTGGTTGTGTCTTTGTGCTTTCCAAAATTGTACCTTATAATTAAATCTTTCCACAATCATCACTTAATCATGTAGGAAAAGATGTTAAAAGTATATTGGCATAAATAAAACACACTTAGGTTTTGACTATCAATTTTTTGTATACCAGAATCCTCAAATATATAATTTTCTTGACTCTCCTTCAATGTAGATGTTTAAAATTCATTATGGAAGTACTTTCCTAGTGTTTTACGTTTTTGAATTTATTGAATCTCCTAGATGTGATTGGTTTCCATAAATATCATGAGATCCCAAATATTTCAAATTTCTATTCATATTATTTTCCTAAGAAGTTAGTCATTGTATTTATATGATAGCTTGCTTCAAGTGCTTCATATCTCTAGCATGGTTATTTATAGTGAGTTTTGACTCTTGAGAAGCAGTCAGAAGCAACCCAAAAGTGTGCTACCTACACCATTTAGTGGTTTAAAAGGTTTGTAGTTACCGTGTCTAGACTTTAGGTCAATATGCATGTTGACCCTAAAAAAATTTGTTCAGTTTCTCTAATTATGTGTACTATACATCTTCCATCCGTTTTTGTTTCAATTAATGAAGTGTGGTGTGGGTGCTTCCTATGTGAATGTTTTCTTCTTCTTGGCTCTTTAACTATAGTTACTTTGTCTATATCACTATGTTCATTGGCTTTCAAAAAGTTGTTTGATTTCTCAATTTTGTGTTATATACATCTTCCCATCAGTTTTATGAATTGTTGAAGGGAAGTGTGGGTACTTCCTCTTTCAATGTTTGCTTTTTGTTTCTTCTTTGATTGCAAGAGGTGTGCATGGTTAGTTTTTTCCTTTCTTAAGTAGTATAGTTGTGCATAGGTAAGGGTTGTACCAAGGGAAGAATAACAAAATGTTCATAGGAATAGTAATATGGCAGTAACTAGGACTAAGAAGATTTTTGTTGGTGGGTTAACACCCCCTGTTACTAAGGATGACTTCAGAAAGTATTTTGAGCAGTTTGGTAATACAACAGATGTAGTTGTAAGGTATGATCACACTACACAAACACATCATGGTTTTGGGTTTATTACTTATGATTCATAGGATGCAGTGACAAATTTATTCAACAAATATTCCGCTAGCTCAAGGAAAGGACTATGGAGGTGAAGTTGATCATTCCCAAGGACATGTCTCCAGGAAATACAAGAGGTTCTACAGGACATGGAGCTAGTTTTTGTGCACAATATATGCAAAGCTATGGACTAACTCTTATTGGGGTTTATGGAGCACGCTTGCTTATTGCAGCTACTGGATATGCTCCATATGTTGCAGCCCCCAGCTATGCACCTTCTAGGTATGGAAGTACACCAGGGAATGCGACAAGTATGAATTGTGGATATGGTGCAATGCCTAAAAAACATTGCTCCAGTAAGGTAAACTCCTATCAAAGTTGGCATTAGTGAATTGGTATTGATTTTTCTTATCCAACTCACTAAGATCTGGATATACCCTTCTAACAAAGGATTAAACAATCCTAACATGGGTAAGTCTCTAATAATCTTTCTCATTTTTTTGTGATTAATTTGAGGGTAAACCACAATATTTTCATTTTTGGATACTTTGTTTTGGAAAAGTTCGGGTCACAAGCGCTTAACAAAGACAGGGCATGCAGAACAGAGGAAGATGGAGAACCATGGTTAAAGAAGGAAATAAGAGGGGATACTGGGAGAGTTATGGAGGCAAATACCTAAGCGTGATGTGCGGAGCTGAAAGAACAGGAATGATGGTGCTTGGTCTGTTGGATGCTTACTGTGTGTTGAGCTCTATCTGTCGGTAAATCTCGGGTTCCTTGCTGGGTTCGATTCGCAGGTGCAGCGTCGGCGGATGATAGGTACCATGGACATTGACTTATTATGTGCCAATGATCCTAGCATGAGGAATAAGGGCCTATATAATCCCTTTCTTGTTGTAATAGCCTCAGGTCAAAATTTCGTGTAACAAAGAATAATAAAGGAGTAATAAGACTAAGGTCATGGGACATGTATTCCAAGCCGAATGTTGGGTAGAAATCTATAGTAGGCATCACTTGTTTATTATTATGGATAAGAAAATTGGTAAAGGCATTGGAAAAGGAAAAGAGGAATTAAGTGGAATTTATTTATGAAAATAAATGAAAATAGGAGAAATGGGAGATGAAGAGTCACATATTTGCATGAGAAGGAAAATTAACGAAAATTAAGAAAAAGAGAGACATAAATGATAAAGAGGATTTTGAGGATCAATTCACAACTTTTGTTGGTTTGGCTTTTGGCAGTTTAGTTTTGGATCTATCTTCTATTCTCTCATACTCTTGCATGCATTTTGTTTTGATGAGTGATCACAGTGGGATGAGATACTTGTTTCACCAACCTAATCTGAATGCCAGGAAAGCTAAATGGTTGGCCAATCTCAAAGAGTCTAACTTTGAGAACATATGCATTAAGGGTAAAGAGAATAGGGTTGCATATGCTCTTACCAAAAGAGTGTAGGTAAATCACATTGCAACTATTAGCTCATATGGGATAGATTTGCAGGAGAGGATCTTGCAGGTAGCGAAGCAGGATGACAAGTACCATGGACTTGGACTTTTT
>APFE030241263.1:0-10500 GCA_000404065.3 Pinus taeda
ATTTTTAACGTGGCAGATCTGTTTCCTTATGTCACAGGTTCAGCAGATGATGCAGCAGCAGAGCCACCGCGGGACACCAAATGTGCAGGAGATTCGTGGACGAGACAGATGCCGATGGCACCACCCGTTGAGATCGAAGGGATTCTAGACACGCAGGTAGCTAAGCGCACACACAGGAAAGAATATTTGTGGTATTTAGTAAAATGGAAGAACTGTCCAATAGAGGACAGCTCGTGGCTTAACGCGACGCAAATACAGAAAGCAGGCTATTCTGTCGACGACCTCATGGAACGGAGCCATGACTTTTTGCCACCCCGGGAGCCTGATGCAGGAGCATCCAGCTCTGAGGAGACAGAAGGTGGTTGACAGTCTCATGGAGAGACCAGAACACACAGTCGTATATGCATAGCTAGACAGGGTCAAACTTGTCAGTTATTTTTTATTTTTATTTACTTGTTTTATTTTTCCAGAAGGTCGATTGGAGTCATGAATTGTTTCTTTTCAAATAGAAATTATTAACAACAAAATAGGTTGTCAGTTAATTAGTTCCTTTTATTAGTTAACTAGTCTCTTTACAAATTGTATTAGTTAGGGATAGTTAGAAACTGATAGACAGTTACCCAATCTGTTGGGGTAGTTCTACCTGAACAGAACTGTAGTGTTTCAGGGGTTTTAAAAGAGAAACGATAAACATTGTAAGGGATTCCTCAGCAAGACGAAGAAAGAGAAATACAGTCATTTCCAAATTACACATTTTTCATTATTCAATTTCACAATTATTTCACCACTGTATAATTAATTTTCATGCGCTATAATATGTTTCTGTGTAACAAGCTGGCGTTGGAGTAATAAGACAGAGAATCAACGAGCACAACAGAATAGCATAGCCATATAATTCCACCTACAGACCGGGAAGAACGAGGAACTGTGAATACAGACGAATCTCAGACGGAGCGAACAACCAAAAGCGTAGAGCACAGTTATACAAATACCATTTCCAGACAGAACGAGAACTCGTGCATACAGATAAATTTTCAGGTAACCCGAAACCAAACCCTCATGTTATATTTACAAACAGAGAAAAGTGTCGGAATGTAACAAATATGCAACTGAATCATTTCCATTAACCTACTGTAATCAAGTTAACACAGTCTAGGCGTTCACATTTTCTTTCGAATAAAATTTCCATTAAAAAGACAGAAACTCGAAACAGAGTTTCGGGCAAAATATTTGTACAACCATAAACCAAAGTAAATACAACAAGAGTCACCAACGGAACCGACGGACAGGGGTTTTGAACAAACCCTAGGGTTTCAAATAACTGAGCAGTAAATAGCTACAGGAGGAGGGTTCGAAACCCTGAGCAATTACTTCACAAAATAACCAGCATCGATTTACAGGATGAGTGCTCGAGGCAGCTAAATACCCAGAAAGGTTTCAACAAAAACTAAGTAACAGTAATACAGAAGCAAGGGCCGAGGCCAACGAATAGAGCCACAGGAGGGTTACACAGGTAATAGGACCATACATTTTTCCGCATAGAAGACGGACTACCAACAAAGCAAGACTTAGAACTATAAACAAGCTACAGCCAATTACATGGGGAGGCACTACCCGTAAAGGACGAGCGGAAGAACTTGTCAAGAGGCGTGGAGCACATCGAACCGCATAACCAACTACCTGGAACCACCTACAACCAAAATGAGAACAGATTAGCGTTATGGACCAACACAAATAACATTTAAAATTAAAGAACCGGAAGGAGATTGACGAAGATTCCCACCTGAATCTAAGGCAACCGAGTCGAAGACCGCCATAACCTTTAACCTCTGAAAGACCAGTAACAGATGCGTTAGAACCGGAGGAAGAAGGGCAAAAATAGTCCAGCAGGGAGCCATTATTTACCTGAGTAACCAGGTTGAAGCGCGGAAGCTCGGAGGAGGACCTGTCACGAAGCAAACCCATCAACCAACGAATGGAAACAGCAATTGCATAGAAAGAAATCAGTCAAATACACCGTGAAATAAGATTATTATCGTGTTGCATAGAGGGTGCTCTCACAGGCCACCGAACCTTACCCCCATAGCTGCAAAGAACCAGAGGTACCCATACAAACAGCGCGCGAGACCAGAATAACGAAGGACCAGAGCTCCCCACAGTCACAGAGCCAGCTTATCGGTGTAGCAAGAGTGCGAAAATGACAAATGATTAGGGTTGGGTTGACAAAAGGTGAAGCGCCGTGCGGAGGAAAACCGGCATGTGGAGGTGGATGACCGAAGTGGCCCGTTAAAACCCTAAACCCTTTACCGAGGGAACGTACAAACGAGTTAAGTCAACCATAAATTCTTCCAGGACAAAGTCCTATCAATAGGAGATATTTTAGAATTGGCGGGAGGCCATCACACAGATAAAAGCAAGGACACTGGGAAACAACGTTTCAAGAAACCTCTGAAGAAGACAACAGAGGAAAGTAACACAAAAATATTGGGAAGAAACATACCTCATGAACAGGAAGGGGATCAACAGGAAGCTAGTAAGGAGAAGGAGAAAGGGGGTAGCAGTCAAGAAACAACTTTCACAAGGACAAATGGGGTTTGCAAATCCAAGTCGAACATCATTTCTCGGATCATGTTAAGCGACCCAACGCTACAAGCGCATAGGGATCATATGGTGGAATTTGCAGTTATATGCAAATTCATGGGGTTATGACCGACGGAGAGGGCGCTGCATGTATGGATAAGGAGCCACTGGAAACCAAAGGGAGAAATAAATCTTATTTGATTCCTGTTAATGTTACTGAAGTTACTATTTTATCATTTTAACTCTTGGATTTTTAAATGAGGAATTAATAAAGTGGATTAACAACTTTGGTATCACTTAAAATATAATGATAATAGTTTGGACATTAAGGGTTTTCATTTAACTTGAAACATTAGGGATTGAGATTAGTTGATTCTCATTGGGAAATAACATTTTTTTGAATCAATAAATAAGTATTAATAAATAATATTTATTGTTCTATCATTGAAAATTATAATGGGTGACACTAAAATAAATGATACTTTGTCGCAATTTAAAGGAATTAGATTCAAATTTAAATTCCTCAATTTAAATACATTGGCAACCAGGCGATTCTGGGAATCGCCCAACGTAAACGAGAAAAGCTTTGATCTTGTTATGTTGCAATTATTATAACTGTAACTACTCCAAAATGATACACGTAGATTTATTTGATTTCCTATTAATGTAAAAAAGTATCATGTTTTTTGATTCCCTGATAATGTTACTGAAGTTACTATTTTATTATTTTAACTCTTGGATTTTTAAATGTGGAATTAATAAAGTGGATTAACAACTTTGGTATCACTTAAAATATAATGATAATAGTTTGAACATTAAGTATTTTGATTTAACTTAAAAGATTAGGGATTGAGATTAGTTGATTATGTTTGGAAAATAATATTCTTTTGATTTAATAAATAAGTATTAATAAATAAAGTTTGTTGTTTTAGGGTTGAAAATCATAGTGGGTAACATTAGAATAAATGATACTTTGCCGGAATTTAGAGGAATTAGATTCAAATTAAAATTCCTAAATTTAAAATATATTGAAAAGTTTTGATCTTGTTTTGTTGCAATTATTATAACTGTAACCACTCATGTAGATTTATTTGATTTCCTATTAATGTTAAAAAAATATCATGTTATTTGATTCTTGTTAATGTTACTGAAGTTACTATTTTATCATTTTAACTCTTGGATTTTTAAATGAGGAATTAATAAAGTGGATTAACAACTTTGGTATCACTTAAAAAATAATGATAATAGTTTGGACATTAAAGATTTTGATTTAACCTAAAACATTAGGGATTGAGATTAGTTGGTTCTAGTTGGAAAATAATATTTTAATAAATAAGTATTAATAAATAAAGTTTGTTGTTCTATAGTTGAAAATCCATAATGGGTGACACTAGAATAAATGATACTTTGCCAAAATTTAGAGGAATTAGATTCAAATTAAAATTCCTAAATTTAAAATATATTGGCAGCCGGGGGATTCCGGAATCCCTCAACGTAAACGTGTAAAGTTTTGATCTTATTATGTTGCAATTATTATAAGGTAAACGAGAAAAGTTTTGATCTTGGCATGTTGCAATTATATTATTATAACTGTAATCACTCCAAAATGATGCATGCACGTTTATTTGATTCCCTATTAATGTTAAAAAAGTATCATGTTATTTGATTCCGTGTCAATGTTACTAAAATTACTATTTTATCATTTTAACTCTTGGATTTTTAAACGAGGAATTAATAAAGTGGATTAATAACTTTGGTATCACTTAAAATATAATGATAATAATTTGGACCTTAAGTGTTTTGATTTAATCTAAAACATTAGGGACTGAGATTAGTTGACTCTTGTCGGAATATATATATATATATATATAATATATATATATATATATATATTTTAATTAATAAATAAGTATTAATAAATAAAGTTTGTTGTTTCTATGGTTGAAAATCATGATGGGTGACACAGAAATAATGATATTTCGCTGGAATTTAAAGGAATTAGATTCAATTAAAATTCATAAATTTAAAAATATATTGGCAGTTAGGCGATTCCCGAAATCGCCCAACATAAACGAGAAAATCTTTGATCTTGTTATGTTGTAATTATTATAACTGTAACCACTTCAAAATGATGCATGTAAATTTATTTGATTCCCTATTAATGTTAAAAAAATATCATGTTATTTGAGTCGTGTTAATGTTACTGAAGTTACTCTTTTATCACTTTAACTCTTGGATTTTTAAATGAGGAATTAATAAAGTGGATTAACAACTTTGGTATCACTTAAAATATAATGATAATAGTTTGGACATTAAGGGTTTGATTTAACCTAAAACATTAGGGATTGAGATTAGTTGATTATCATTGAAAAATAATAATTTTTTGAATTAATAAATAAGTATTAATAAATAAAGTTTGTATTTTTATGGTTGAAAATCATAATGGGTGACAATAGAATAAATGATACTTTCCTAAATTTAAAGGAATTAGATTCAAATTAAAATTCTTAAATTTAAAATATATTGGCAGCTAGGTGATTCCGGGAATCGCCCAACGTAAACAAGAAAATATTTGATTTTGTTATGTTGCAATTATTATAACTGTAACTACTCCAAAATGATGCATGTAAATTTATTTGATTCCCCATTAATGTTAAAAAAGTATCACGTTATTTGGTTCCCTGTTAATGTCACTGAAGTTACTATTTTATCTTTGTAACTACTCCAAAATGATGCATGTAGATTTATTTGATTCCCCATTAATGTTAAAAAAGTATCATGTTATTTGATTCGGTGTTAATGTTATTGAAATTACTATTTTATCTTTTTAACTCTTGGATTTTTAAATGAGGAATTAATAAAGTGGATTGACAACTTTGGTATCACTTAAAATATAACGATAATAGTTTGAACATTAAGGATTTTGATTTAACCTAAAACATTAGGGATTGAGATTAGTTAATAATATTTTTTTGAATTAATAAATAGGTATTAATAAATAAAGTTTGTTGTTCTATGGTTGAAAATCATAATGGGTGACACTAGAATAATTAGATTCAAATTAAAATTCCTAAATTTAAAATATATTGGCAGCTTGGAAATTTCGGGTATCGCCCAACGAGAAAAACTTTGATCTTGTTATGTTGTAATTATTATAACCATAACCACTCCAAAATAATGCACGTAGATTTATTCCTATTAATATTAAAAAAGTATCATGTTTTTTCATTCCCTATTAATGTTATTGAAGTTATTATTTTATCATTTTAACTTTTGGATTTTTAAATGAGGAATTAATAAAGTGGATTAACAACTTTTGTATCACTTAAAATATCATGATAATAGTTTGGACATTAAGGGTTTTGATTTAACCTAAAACATTAGGCATTTAGATTAGTTGATTCTGGTTGGAAAATAATATTTTTTTGAATTAATAAATAAAGTTTGCTGTTCTATGGTTGAAGAAAATTACAATGGGTAACACTAGAATAAATGAAACTTTGCTAGAATTTGGAGGAATTAGATTCAAATTAAATGGTAGCCACGCGATTCCGAGAATCACCCAACATAAACAAGAAAAGCTTTGATAATGCTATGTTATAATTATTATAAGTGTAACCACTCCAAAATGATGCATGTAAATTTATTTGATTCCCTATTAATGTTAAAAAAAATATCATATTATTTAATTCCCTGTTAATGTTACTAAAGTTACTATTTTATCATTTTAACTCTTAGATTTTTAAATGATGAATTAATAAAGTGGATTAACAACTTTGGTATCACTTAAAATATCATGATAATAGTTTGGACATTAAGGGTTTTGATTTAACCTAAAACATTAGGCATTTAGATTAGTTGATTCTGGTTGGAAAATAATATTTTTTTGAATTAATAAATAAAGTTTGCTGTTCTATGGTTGAAAATCATAACATGTGACACTAGAATAAATGATACTTTGCCAGAATTTAGAGTAATTAGATTCAAATTAAAATTATTAAATTTTAAATATAGTGGCATCGGGGCGATTTCGGAATCGCCCAAGGTAAAAGGAGAAAATCTTTGTTCTTGTTATATTGCAATTATTATAACTGTAACCACTCCAAAATGATGCATGTAAATTTATTTGATTCCCTTTTAATGTAAAAAAAAATCATGTTATTTGATTCCCTGTTAATGTTACTGAAATTACTATTTTATCATTTTAACTCTTGGATTTTTAAATGATGAATTAATAAAGTGAATTAACAACTTTGGTATCAATTAAAATATAATGATAATAGTTTGGTCATTAAGGGTTTTGATTTAACTTAAAATATTAGGGATTGAGATTAATTGATTCGAAAATAATATTTTTTTGAATTAATAAATAAGTATTAATAAATAAAGTTTTATTGTTGAAAATCATAATTAATGACACTTTGCCGGAATTTAGAGGAACTAGATTCAAATTAAAATTCCTAAATTTAAATATATTGGCAGCCCGACCCAACCCAAACTAGAAAAACTTTGATTTTGTTATGTTGCAATTATTATAACTGTAACCACTCCAAAATGATGCATGTAGATTATTTGATTCCCTACTAATGTTAAAATATTACCATGTTATTTGATTCTCTGTTAATGTTACTGAAGTTACTATTTTATTATTTTAACTCTTGGATTTTTAAATAAGGAATTAATGAAGTGGATTAACAACTTTGGTATCACTTAAAATATAATGATAATAGTTTGAACACTAAGTGTTTTGATTTAACCTAAAACATTAGGGATTGAGATTAGTTGATTTTGGTTGGAAGATAATATTTTTTTGAATTAATAAATAAGTCTTAATAAATAAAGTTTGTTTGTTTTATGGTTGAAAATCATAATGGGTGACACTAAAATAAATGATACTTTGCCAAAATTTAAAGGATTTGATTCAAATTAAAATTTCCTAAATTTAAAATATATTGGTAGCTGGATTCTCCAACTTAAACTAGAAAAACTTTGATCTTGTTATGTTGCAATAATTATAACCGTAACCACTCCAAAATGATGCATGTAGATTTATTTGATTCCCTATTAATGTTAAAAAAGTATCATGTTATTTGATCTCATGTTAATGTTATTGAAGTTATTATTTTATTATTTTAACTCTTGGATTTTTAAATGAGGAATTAATGAAGTGGATTAACAAAGTTGGTATCACTTAAAATATAATGATAATAATTTGGACATTAAGGGTTTTGATTTAACCTAAAAAATTAGGGATCGAAATTAGTTGATTTTGGTTGAAAAAAATAATTTTTTGAATTAATAAATAAGTATCAATAAATAAAGTTTGTTGTTCTATGGTTAAAAATCATAATGGGTGACATTAGAATAAATGATACTTTGCTTGAATTTAGAGCAATTAAATTCAAATTAAAATTCCTAAATTTAAAATATATTGGTAGCCAGGGAATTCCGAGAATCGCCTAACGTAAATGAGAAAATCTTTGATCTTGTTATGTTGCAATTATTATAACTGTAACCACTCCAAAATGATGCATGTAGATCTATTTGATTACCTATTAATGTTAAAGAAGTATCATGTTATTTGATTCCCTGTTAATGTTACTGAAGTTATTATTTTATCATTTTAACTCCTGGATTTTTACATAAGGAATTAATAAAGTGGATTAACAACTTTGATATCACTTAAAACATAATGAGAATAGTTTGGACTTTAAGGTTTTGATTTAACCTAAAACATTAGGGATTGAGATTAGTTGATTCTCGTTGGAAAATAATATATTTTTGAATTAATAAATAAGTATTAATAAATAAAGTATGTTGTTCTATGGTTGAAAATCATAATGGGTAACACTAAAATAAATAATGCTTTGCTGAGAATTTAGAAGTATTAGATTCAAATTAAAATTCCTAAATTAAAATATATTGACGAGGAATAGATTCAAATAAATTCCTAAATTTAAAAATATATTGACAGCTGGGCGATTCCAGGAATTGCCCAACATAAAAAAGAAAATCTTTGGTCTTGTTATATTGCAATTATTATAACCGTAACCAATCCAAAATGATGCATGCAGATTTATTTGATTCCTTGTTAATGTTAAAAATTTATTATGTTACTTGATTCCTTATTAATGTTACTGAAGTTACTATTTTATTATTTTAACTCTTGGATTTTTAAATAAGGAATTAATGAAGTGGATTAACAACTTTGGTATCACTTAAAATATAATGATAATAGTTTGGACATTAAGGGTTTTGATTTAACCTAAAACATTAGGGATTGAGATTAGTTGATTCTGTTTGGAAAATAATAGTTTTTTGATTGAATAAATAAGTATTAATAAATAGAGTTTGTTGTTTTATGGTTGAAAATCATAATGGGTGACACTAGAATAAATGATACGTTGACGAAATTTAGAGGAATTAGATTCAAATTAGAATTCCTAAATTTAAAATATATTAGCAGACAGACGATTCCAAGACGCCCAACGTAAACGAGAAAAGCTTTGATCTTGTTATGTTGCAATTATTATGACTGTAACCACTCCAAAATGATGCATGTAGATTTATTTGATTCCCTATTAATGTTAAAAAAGTATCATGTTATTTAATTCATTGTTAATGTTACTGAAGTTACTATTTTATCATTTTAACACTTGGATTTTTAAATGAGGAATTAATAAAGTGGATTAACGACTTTGGTATCACTTAAAATATAATGATAATAGTTTGGACATTAAGGGTTTTGATTTAACATAAAGCATTAGGGATTGAGTTTAGTTGATTCTGGTTGGAAAATAATATTTTTTTGAATTAATAAATAAGTATTAATAAATAAAGTTTGGTGTTCTATGGTTGAAAATCATAATGGGTGAGACTAAATAAATAATACTTTGCCATAATTTAGAGGAATTAGATTCAGATTAAAATTCCTAAATTTAAAGTATATTGGCAACATGGGGATTTGAGGAATCGCCCAATGTAAACAAGAAAATCTTTGATCTTGTCATATTGCAGTTACCAGTCCAAAATGATGCATGTAAATTTATTTGATTCGCTATTAATGTTAAAAATGTATCATATTATTTGATTTCCTATTAATGTTATTGAAATTATTATTTTATCATTTTAACTCTTGGATTTTTAAATGAGAAATTAATAAAGTGAATTAACAACTTTGGTGTCACTTAAAATATAATGAAAATAGTTTGGACATGGAGGGTTTTGATTTAACCTAAAACATTAGGGATTGAGATTAGTCAATTCTGGTTGGAAAATAATATTTTTTTGAATTAATAAATAAGTATTAATAAATAAAGTTTTATGGTTTAAAATCATAATGGGTGGCACTAGAATAAATGATACTTGACAGAATTAAGAGGAATTAGATTCAAATTAAAATATATTGGCAGTCGTGCGATTCTAGGAATCGCTCAAAGTAAACGAGAAAAGCTTTGATTTTGTTATGTTGCAATTATTATAACTGTAATCACTCCGAAATGATGCATGTAGATTTATTTGATTCCCTACTAATGTTAAAAAATTACCATGTTATTTGATTCCCTGTTAATGTCACTGGAGTTACTATTTTATCATTTTAACTCTTGGATTTTTAAATGATGAATTAATAAAATGGATTAACAACTTTAGTATCATTTAAAATATAATGATAATAGTTTTGACATTAAGGGCTTTGATTTAACATAGGGATTGGGATTAGTTGATTCTGGTTGGAAGATAATATTTTTTTGAAATTAATAAAGTGAATTAACAACTTTGGTGTCACTTAAAATATAATGAAAATAGTTTGGACATGGAGGGTTTTGATTTAACCTAAAACATTAGGGATTGAGATTAGTCAATTCTGGTTGGAAAATAATATTTTTTTGAATTAATAAATAAGTATTAATAAATAAAGTT
>APFE030241272.1:768-19347 GCA_000404065.3 Pinus taeda
AGCTTTTGTATTGAACATTACCATCATGAGATTTATTTGAAGTTATGATTATTGGAATCCGGAAATAATGTTTTATTTCGAAACATAGTTATCATCTCAGATTACTATCTTAGTGTGTTGAATGTATATATGATTGACGTTCCTGTTTTATAATGAACTGTTGTTCCATAATTCATTGGTAAATATCTTCTTGTAAAGTAAAGATCATTGGAATTGCTTTTGCCGATTGTTATTTGAGTGTTGAACTCGCGAGATTTAGTTTCTTTCTTGCTGTTTCATTTTACTGTTGTCCATTTCATTTCATGCTGCTTTTTGTCATTTCCTTTTTACTTGCATTCATTGGTTTGGTGTGGGAGGAGGATCAAGGCTGTCGTGAGCTTCAGCAAATGCTACCACGCTCCCAGATCCATGATCCATACTCTAATTCCTTTTGCATCAATTTCTAGAGGAAAGAGTTATTGCTACTATATCCTCGATTGATGGTTGTTTGAATGAATGATTTAGTTTAAGACATTTCAGTTCCTTGCTGTTTCAATTAGATTTCTTTTTCAAGCATTCATTTACTTCTGGGTTTTAAGCACTATACTGCAAAACATTACTCTTAAGTAAATAGCCGCCTCAGACAGAGTACACTCTTGAAATAAAAAGTCGTCCCTGGGTTGACAATTAATGTGAGGTAATTAGGTGTTAAAAAGACCCTTTTTATCGCTCCACAGGTTGATGCTATGTTGGAGGAGTATGACTCCATAGTTCGTAACAGTGTTTGGGACGTGGTTCCGAGATCGGAGAACAAGTCAGTTGTTAGTTCCCATTGGCTTTACAAGGTAAAACAAGCTACTAATGGTAGTGTGGAGAAGCATAAGGCAAGATTTTTTTCCCTTGGCTTTTCACAGGTGAGGAAGATCATGTTTCTGTAGTATGTTTTGAAAAAGGAGCAAGACGCTGACATTTTGACAAAGGAATTTTCAAAGTGTAAATTTAGGTTCCATAGAGACAGGATTAGGGTGGAAGATAATCCCTTTCTTGTTGAGAGGGAGCATTGAAATATGGCAACAATAATAGTCCAATTTAATTTGTCTTTGAATTAAATTGTGAATTTAAACCATATTTAGTCTTAACAGCTACTTGGAAATAAATAATTAATTTATTTTAAATTAATTAGTTGGAGAAATTCAAGTTAGAAGTATTTCTGAAGTCATGCAAGAGTTATCACTTAAATTAAGGAGATAGGATTGAGATATATTTGAGTTGTAATTAGTTAACTCAGTTTACTGAGTTAAGTCTAGTTAAATTAGTTCCAAACTGTTTGAGTAACTAATAGTGAGTTAACAGTTAGTTGATGCATTAATGAACTCAACTAGTGCTACTCCAATTAACTGAAGATTCCCTCATCAGAAAATCACGCATGTCTATTCTGAGAAAGACCTACTTGAGATTAATGTTCAAGGATAGTGTATTATCAGTTGCATGCGTTTTCTCATGGGGAAAACTTATGCATGCAGCCAATGATTCATCCTTGAGGATTGCACAGTTTTGAAGGTTGTTTTTCAACTTGGTAATAGGCTAATCATCCACAAGGAACAACATAAGGAAATAGGAGCTTGGAGGGTAGAGAGGAAGGTTGGATAGAAGCCAATATTGCCTGTGAGCATCTGTGAGGATTGTACTGAGATCTGGCTAGCTGTGAGAGCTAAGGCTTTGTATAATCCCTATGTATTTCCACCATGTATGATAATACAATAGTGTGGGGTTTTATTTGAGACTTTCCCCAAAGTATTTTCATGTGTGTTGTGCCACTGATTCTTCATCTTCTGGTTATATTGTTCAGCTCGATCTTTAAGCTTCCGCAAATTGATAATAGAAGTATATTATAGTATTCTGCTTTGATTTATATTGCATTATCGAGTTAACCTATCACAGATTTTCTACAGTATCTTGATCCATACCTGTTGCCATATGCCCCGTTCGTCTTTTCCTCCTGTCCATGACTAATCCTCAACTATCCCTACTTCTAAAAATCTGAAAGACTTTGAAGGATGACTGAATTAACCTTTGATTTATTTTCTCGAGCTCTGGAAAGCCTTTCCTATGCCTCAATCAACCTACTATTATCTAGCCTACAACTTCTAATTTCTTACTTGAAACTTCTGAGTGTACCTGCTATAAAAAGAGAGTACTCTTCTCCTTACTGCTCAATTGACCTGTCGCATTCCATTGAGTTCACATCAAGCCTATAAGGGGATTCATGTGAACTCTATTCCACCATTTTGTTCTTCATAACTGATCTTCTATCTCTTGCATACATGTCATGTTAGATAAACCAAATATAGACATAAGAAAATCATATCGTAATGAAGTTCAGGGGAGGCTATCATATCTACACAAATCAATCCAGATTAGCACAATATATACATATACATGATGCCACCATATCATCATCTCAACATCATGCATGATGACACACAACTATAGTAATAAACTTCACAATGCATGTCAGACCTACTGTGCGTGTATAACCATAACCATCATAATGCATGCACACTAAACACACTGACAACTAACATGCATGCATAACTATCACACCAAGACTAACTCTGATTAAATTTCTTGTTTTTAATTAAGATAGAACATGAATATGTACATGAAGAGGAAGATTATTGGGTTTCATCTCCAAATGTCTCTTGGTCTTCCAATTCCCTTTACTTTTCTATTTACAATATTTACATGGATTTACCTAATCCCAAAGATTCAGTGTCAACATTCCCCCCTTAATCTAAAGGGATGTTGGTGAGTCCAAGCATCATTTTGAATCTTTCAAACTTTTCCCTTCCAAGCACTTTGGTGAAGATGTCTGCAATTTTCTCGTTTGTGGAACCATGTTGTAGGTGGATTGTTTTTGCCTCAACATGTTGTCGAATCAATTGATATTTTGTATTGATGTGCTTGGTTCAATCATGGAACTTTAGGTTCTTGGTGAACTTTATTACAAAAGTGTTGTCAATCAAAGGAGGATTTGAATGCACTTGTTTCTCTTGCAAATCTTCCAGAATTTTCCCGAGCCACACAATTTCCTTCATTGCTTCAGCTACTGCCACATATTCTGCCTCAATTGTAGAATCTGCTGGAACTGATCGCTTGCATGACCTCTAGGAGACATCTCCTGATCCAAGACTAATAACATAACATGAAGTAGATACTTTGGTTTCTTCATCTCCATCAAAATATGAATCAGAGTATCCAATCAAGTTGAAGTGACCCATTAGTATATACATGAGTCCAAAGTCTTGAGTTCCCTCAGAGTACTTTAGAACTATTTTTGCATTAGACCAATGAACCCCACAAAACTTTTGCATAAACTCGGAGAGGATTCCAACAACACATGAAATGTTCGATCTGGTAGTAATTAGGTAGTTGATACTTCCTACAAGTTGTCTATACTTTGTTGCATCCTCAAATTATTTTCCTTCAATGGATGTGAGATTTAAATTTTGTTCCATCGGAGTAGTCAAAGGATTGCACTCAACCATGCCAAACATGTTCAACAGATCTCCAATGTACTTCTTGTTAAAATATGAAACTACAATCAAATTCAATTTTGGACAACTCATTTGATGGAGACGATGATTTCATTGAATTCCTCTTTTCTAGAGGATAAAAATCAACCTAAAGATCACTCAAATCAGACAAGGGAATGTGTACTTATGAAGAAATTCCCACATATGCACTTTTGGACAAGGTTGTCCCTAAAGCAAATTGGATACCCTAGGAAGCCTATAAATACAAGTGACCTCAAGCTCATTTGTACATCAACAAGAGTTTTATTCTTCTCTTCTTCATTGAATGGCTTGCATAGTTATAAGGAGGGGATGACAACATAAATTCGCAAAAAATGAAATTACAGGGTCCGAGGCTCGCATATATTTTAGGGTTTTTGAATTATAGTCGCATGAAAATCATAGGGAAAATTCAGCCATAGTCACTGGCTTGTAGGCATCATGGGTAAAACTAGAAGCCTCCAATTGTTCACATAACTCCTCATGCATGTGACCGGGAAGTTTGACTGAATTGACCATTGATCGCAGACGAGAAAACTTGCCTCTGATATATTCTAATGCTAGAAACTTATTTCTGATGAACATTTTATGGAAATCTAATAGAAGAAGAATTTCAAATGGTTTTCCCTGTTGTGGGGTTTTCCCTAGTCTTTGGCCAAACCTGGTGTCTCTTGTTGTTGTTTTGATTGTCTTCTTTGTCATTGCATTTATTGTTCTATATTAAATTACTATTGATGAATGAAAATATTGATTGTAATTGGAAATATTTCTAATTGAAGTATAGATTTTGGCTAAAGTAATTTATTAATATAGAACAATTTGAAAATTTAACACTTCTTTTGAGAGAGAAATGTAAACTTCAGATGTTGGGTTACTTCAATACCAAGATAATAGTGAACATATCCCAAATTTTTCATTTCAAAACCTTTCCTCAGTTCTTTCTTTATGGATGTAATGTATTTCTCATTGTTCATTGTCATCAAAAGATCATCTACATACACCATAAGATATACAACTATTTTTCAAACTTTCTTGACAAGCAAAGTTGCATCATCAAGATCATAATGTTTGAAATTGAGTTTTAGAAGATGATAAGTCAATTTCTCGTGCTAGGCTCAGAGTGTTTGCTTGAGGCTATACAAGGATTTTACAAGCTTGCATACTTTTTGTTCCTAACCCTTCACAACAAACCCTTTTGGTTGGGACATAAACACATTCTCTTTCAGATCTCCATTCAATAAATCAATTTTCACATCCATTTGATGTACTTTCCAATCGTTATGAGATGCCATGGAAAAGAGTGTCCAGATGGTATCCCATTTTGTTGTGGGGGAAAAATTCTCAGCATAGTAGACCCCTTCCTTTTGTACAAAGCCTTTTTCCACAAGTCTGGATTTATGCTTGTCAAGTGAGGCATCTGCTTTATACTTGTTCTTGAAGACCCACTTTCAACCTATTGGTTTGGTTTCCAAAGGAGGATCAACTAGCTTCTAGGTGCCATCATTTTTCAAGGCATCATATTATTTCTACATTGCTTCTTTTCATTCATCATGAGAAACTACTTCTTTCAAGGAATTTGGTTCAAAATCTATAGAAAAATTCAATTCACAATCATAAGAAACATCCATATCAATAGGTGAATTAGGATCATCTACATCACCTCTATTCTATCTGGTCGAGCTTCTTGTTCCTGTCATTCCAACCTCATTAGGATGAACACTTTCAAGTGTCTTTGTCAACCAATTTGGAGGACCTTTTTGAGATGGTCTGGACTGCTTAGTTGACTGAGATGGGGCTGAATCAAGATTTAGTCTCCTAATTCTGTCAATCACATCACTCAAAGTGTCATCAATGGATAGAGCTTCAAGCAAGGGAGAGATTTATTCAAAATAAGATTCCACATATCGATCCAGTATTAGGATCCCTCCTTCAAGATGTGGAATCTCATGATCAAACTCTTGAAAAGACTTTTCATGTATGAATATATCCAAGCGATCATACTATCGCTCAACAACATTGTCAATCTTAGAAGATTCAAGAAAGATCACATATCTAAATATTATAATTTTCTTATTCACTTTATCATAGAGATGCTATGCTTTGGAGGTATTTGAGTACCCAAAGAATATACATTTGTGATTTCTTGCAGCACATTTGTTTCTTTGTTCCTTAGATATCAAGGCATAACAGGTGGAACCAAAAACCCTGAGATGCCTCACCAAAGGAATGTGGCGATACCACATTTCATAGGGAGTCTTGTTTTTAATAGTATGAGATGGAAACCTATTCTTTATATACACATCACATAGAACTACATCATCCCAAAAAATAAAATTAACATTCTTGAAAAACGTCATCGCATGTACCATATTTAATATTGTCCTGTTCATTCTTTCAACTACTCCATTCTATTGGGGGTTATAAGGCACAATTATTTAATGTTTGATCCCATGTTGGCGAAGATAGTTTTCATAGTAATTTGATGTATATTATTTTCCATTATCAGTACAAATAGATCTGCTATGAGATTGTGCATCATTTTGATCCATGCATGAAAGTTATTGAATGTTTCAAAAGCTTCAAATTTTTTCTTCAATAAATAAACCCAACACGCTCTAGTGTAATCATCAATAAATTCCATCATATATTTATTACCATGTGTAGAAGGAACAAGCATTGTGATAGATAAATTAGAATGAATGAGTTCAAGTTTTCTATGTTCTCTAGAATCATAATCATGAAAACACTATTTTTTGTGATTTCCTAAGATACACGAATCACATTGCTTAAGTTTCCTAGGAATAGTAGGCAAACCAATAACACCAATTTTCTTCAACAAACAAAGGCTATCATAGTTCAAGTGTCCAAATATAGAATGCCATAAAAGACTTGATGGAAATGTACCTTCATCATAGTGAGAACTGTATGAAAAGTTCTGTGCTCGAGTAGAGGTTCCTTGCACCTTGAGAAGTCTTTCTTCTTCTATCCTAGTCATGAAAAGTGAGTGATCTGATGCTTTTATAACCTCAACCTTACCATAAAATATGTGAATGGAGTGTCCTTCCTCTTCCTCTTTGGCCACCTCTTCCTCTAAAAGAATCTTGTGCATGATTGTTCTCTTTCTGTGCAAGGCACACAACTTCTTCAAAAGACTAATGAGTTGTATTCTTTCTAAAATCCTTCTCTCTTTCAACAAACTTCTTCTCAAGGGAGTCAAAGGAAATATCCTTAAGTTTTCCACTTTCTTGCAATGACTCAAGATGATGTGAATAGGTGGGATATAGTTTCTTAACATAGGCTATGAGAGGAACATCTATTTCAATACCACTGGTTTTTATGTCATATGTAATGGATCTTATTTCTAATGCTAAGCCAAGAGGGTCATCATTTGTCAACTCAAGATTGAACAACTTGCTCATCAGTGAACAAATTCAAGTTCAAAGTGCGAGTCATCAATTCCTTCAACTTAATTAAGGCTTGAAATGCATTTGAAAATGGTGAAATACGACAACTCACTTCTTCATTTAATGACACTGCAATCAAGGCATAAGCCTTGCTATTCTTGTTTTCCCAGATGGAAAGCTCCTTATCAGAAGTGGGTTTCTCAGGTGCATTGTCTCCTTCTCCTTCAAAAACTCCTTTCTAGAACTCATTAAAAATAAAAGAGTGTTTTATCTTCTAGGACCACTCATGATAGTTCTCTTTTCCAGAGAGAACCATTCTAACAATAGATATAAGTAAATGCATTCTAAAAAACAATATCTTCTTTTGAAAAATAACTTCACACTTTATTGTGCATATAGATAGTCATACCACTATATATTATATCACTTATCACTCATAATATACGACATGTGATATATACATCATTTCATACATACTCATTTCACTCCATGAATATCCATATGCCCCTTTTTAAAATAAAATAATGAGTTGTGTGCCATAATGAGTTATGAACTTATAAGTTATATACCATCATATTCATATTATGCCCCTTTGCAATATATATACCATCATATATGCACTTCATATGTTGCTCCCTTTATGGTATCCATAAATTGTGTATGTATTATATATTGAAGCTAATGCATGTGTTGTAAAAAAATTCAATTTGGCATATGAAATGGCATTCAATGCATATAAAAATTAAATGGTATTCAACACACATGAGAACGAAAAACTACAACCATACATACACATCATTGATATGCATATGCACCATTTGAAATTTGATGATAGAGCATCCACAGAATGGTCAATGCAACTCACTATGGTAGAGTCGGTCCACACAGGCAGATTCATTCGATCTCTTGTACGAAACACTGATTATCAATAAATCTCAATTCCCAAAGGCCAACATATGTACAATCTCACAACAACATCAATGCATATATAAAATCCAACATGTGCCAACATGCAAGAGTTCAAATGCAAGCAAACAAATAGTCAAGGAGCTGGGAGTGCACCAGTGGAATTTGTGGCAGCAACGCTACGATTTCTTCTATTTTCAAGTATCATAAAAAAACATCCATACACAACTGAGAAATATTCATAGTCTTCAATTAATACAAAAATATCCATTCATTTTTGTAAGTGTCCATTCATCTCTATTGTCAAAACACAATCATTGCACACAGTTTCGGGAGGATTTTTCCAACCAATGAACTGTTACACACATATGCCACACACATTTTTGAATGTAGATATTGTTATTAACAACAATGCTAAGGAATGAGAATCACTCCAAGGCTGAGGATGGTAGGAATTTAGCAAATTTCAAAAATGGAAGAAGGGAATTACAAGGACATAAAAGCTAATTTTGTGGGCTATCTCTGATACTATGTCAGGCCAGGAGTAACTCTGATTGAATTTGTTTTTTTCATTAAGATAGAGCATGGATATATACATAAAGAGGGAGACTATTGAGTTTCATCTCCCAATGCCTCTTCGTCTTCCAATTCCCTTTATTTTTCTATTTATAATATTTACATGGATCTACCTAATCCCAATGATTAGGTGTCAACAATAACAATATACATTTTCCCATCAAGTCCAAGTGTTTGAACCTGGAAGCTTTGATACCATCCTATGATATCAGATATCACCTAATGAGAATGAAACTCACTTTGATACCACCCTATCGTATCAAATATCACCCAAATAGAACGTAACTTAGCTCTGGTACCACCCTATAATGCCTCCTCCCACATTTACCCACTTTTATAAGCTCTCCAGGGTAAACATGAGATGAGTGTCACTATGACATGACTCGACCTCCAAGTTGTAGTTATGGAAGTGGGGCATACAAAGCAAGAACAAAATAGGGACTACAAACCACTTAGGAGCCTGCAAACCACCCCAGGTGATCAACCCTTGAGTTGGAACTCTTTTTCACTAGGCTTATTGTCCAACCACACTGATAAGAATGCATGCGTGTGACTATGAGGCTCCAACTGCACCCATAAGCTTGTTTGCATGCGGTTATGACCCAAATTTCTTAGTTAAGTGCATGCTATCGCAATATATATACCACTTTTTTAGGCGAGCCTCCAAACCACTACCAAAACTTCTTATAACTTCCTAAAATAATGATTAAGATGACAACAATGCCAAACATTCAAACTTGAACAAGATCTTGATCGGAACATGCCTAGTACACAATTTTTTTTTTGTCAAACATATGGTATACATGAAAGCTATAGGTCATGAATGCATATCTGATCATAAATTTATGAATTTCTTCTAAGAATCACCAAGAAGGCTCCAAGGCCTCCTTAACTAGCTGAGTGCAGGCACTTGTTAGTCCATGTATTCATCAACCATCCAGTAACTTAACAAATCATGAACAAGAGCCATAGCTAGAGCACATCATATAAGCAAGTATATAACCAACATATAACTAGAATAGAGACCATAAAAAATCAACCATAATGTCAACATGATAACGAGTATAAGTGCTCATAGATCACAATAAGGAAATAACTCTTATTAACATATGAAAATGTCGACAAAGTCAAGGAATTCCATGTACCACTCGACCATAGATTGGGTTGAACCAAATCTCTCTTTTATCCAATCACCCTTGTGCCATATTCTAAGCATGAATGTGGGATCATACGAGTTAAACCAAAATAAAACAAACCAGGGATTCTAGAGGCCAAATCACCTCAACCCTCAAGCACAATGATCTCACTTATATGGTCTAGAAAACACTAATATTAATCAGATTGGTCTCTACCCAAGTTCTCTAGGGCTCTAGGAACTAATAACTCAACCCATAGCCTTGAGGGAACCTGAGTTGTTCCATGGCCCTAGAGTGTTTGTCCCAACCCCAAGGCTCTAGGGACTAGTAACTCAACCCATAGAATCCAGGGAAACCCATGTTATTCTAGATCTCCAAAGCATTTGTTCCAACCCACAACCATAGGGAACTTGAGAAACAATTAGAAAATCCAAGAATGGGGAACCCACTACACCATGGATATCTAGGAAATGGAAAGGAAAGGTTGAAAACACTGTCAATCTAGGAAAATATCCATGCCAGTGACAACAAATAACCAAGGAACCACATGCATATACCATGCATAAAAAATCAACAATGAAATCACACATGCAACCTGCTACCTACAAAGTATCCCAGTTGTACTGTTGATCCAATTGTCTCCTTGTGCTCCCCTTCTTTTCTTTGATTTCTTTCTCCAATCCAAGTGAATGCTAGAGTGCTCCAAGCATGCTCAAAGAGTGCTCTAAGGGTGAAAGACTATGAGAGAAAATGAACAAGAACAAAACTCAAACTGTAAAAAGTTGTCAAAAGGTAAGCCGAAAGTTGAGCAAAAGATGTGAACTATTTCTATAATGCCTTTTTATCATTGATGTCTCTTTTTTATTCATTTTCCTTTGTTTTTCCTCTAATTTCCCTTGCATGCATATTTGTGTCTCTTCACCTTCATTTTTTCCTATTTTAATTTATTTTCATAATTAAATGCCATTTATTGTCTCTTTTCCTTTCCCAATGCCTTCTCCAATTTCCATAGCCATTAATAAATCACAAGTGATGCCCACTAAATTTTTTGCACAAAATTCAGCTTGGAATATATGTCCCATGACCTTTCTCTTATTTATCTACATGACAAATCAACCAGGGGTTGTTATAATATTGGTAGCTGATATGGTGTATTCAATAGCGACAACTTGACATTATTTTGATAGAGTAGCCTACCTTTGTCATTGATGTCAAAGGTGGAGAGAAGGACTTGATGACTTGGTGTTTGAAGGAGGTTGACATCAACACAAAAGGGGGAGATTGTTGGCATTAAGGTTGGTTAAATGGTTGACATTCAATGTCATCCTAGTTTGTTCTTATTTTTTCCATGGTTTGGATGAATTGCCAACGCTTGGTGTGTTGTAGATGTGTTTTTGAGCTATGCAAAGGTGGAAAAAGTACCAAGCAAGTTGGTGAAGCACTTTGACATAATTTTGGGTAGAGTAACTATGTTGTTTCTCAAGTTAGCACATCTTCACAGGGAAGAGAACTAGTAGAAAGTGATGATTGCATCATCTTCGCTAGGTTCCCCACTCTATCCCTATGATGATCATCTCAGGGAAGCAAGCTTATCCCCACGATGATGCTTGTTGGTGAAGAAAATTAAAAACTAAGGGCTAAACCATCAAATTTCCCA
The DNA here is from genome assembly GCA_000404065.3 of Pinus taeda. Taxonomy (NCBI): domain Eukaryota; kingdom Viridiplantae; phylum Streptophyta; class Pinopsida; order Pinales; family Pinaceae; genus Pinus; species Pinus taeda. The sequence continues at coordinate 12,002 of APFE030241272.1, forward strand.
AGGTAACACATGAAATTGAGGGGGTTCAATGTCTAATTGATATTGTCAACAAAACCATCAACAAACCTATGGTTTTTCCTGTGGTAATTCAAAGGTATAGAGATTATAAATACTCAAGTACATTTCACGTGATTTATTGATTGAATCTTGCACCAAAAATCCTCACAAATATTTAAAATAATGTTTTGCATTGTTCTGGGATAGGTGGTACTATAATTTTCATGATGGTGATATGTTCCCATCTCACCAGCGCATAAGTCTTAAAAAGTTGACTACTCAATTGAAGTGCTATGTGAGCTAGTAAAGGTGTGTATGATCTGGTATAACACTTAATCTGTTACTGTAGAGAATTTGAAGTTGGTGTCTCCTTTATTTTGCATAAAGAAAATATATTTTATTCACCTTTTGTCTTGGATTGATCAACGTAACTTGAATTTTGGAATGGCTATAAATATAATACGTTTAGTCCTAAACAAGTATTTGTTGAATATTGTTTCTAGAATTAACTAGCGTTGTTGTGTGGTAGCTAACTAGTGGTTTGTAGTTGAATGAATATTTGTTGAAGGTTCATTTAGATAGGACTATCAGTGTAACATAAAGAAGAAATAACCAGTTTGGTGCAATGGCAGGGATATATGCGTTTGACCTAAACCATGAATAGATAGGTTGCTCAGATCTAAACCACTCGCTGAATAAACACATTGGTGACCTATTTGCTGAGCTTGTACTCAATGATTATCTCTAGTACATGATTTCATTAAGAATATAATGCACACTATTATTAGATCTATGGTCCAGAATATTAATTAGTGTGGTTTAATTGGTTTTTTCTTAATTAAATAAGTCAACATATGCTTAGATCACATAATGTATCTGCAGTGTGTCTATGATATGTCCGTTTTACAGTGAGTCAGTACAAGGGATAACATTATCAGTGGATTGGTTATCATTAGAGATTGTTGTGTATAGATATCAACGGCTTATAACAAACAAAACCAAAGTAAGATCAAAGGTTTTATATGACCGAGTTTTTGGTTGTAGCTCCTTGCCTATGAATTTGATGTGCTTATGATCATGCTATCCTGAGTTAGTTCCTTGTAATTTGATGAGTTCATACCTTGCAGAGATTGTCACATGATTTTTTTTTTTTTTGTAGAGATAGATCTTCATTGGTTTGAGAGTGGTTGATGCTAGGGTGTTGGTGATTTTCCTCTATGATTTTGTATGCTGACATAACCACTTGATGATTTGATGAGCCAAGTTGGTCTTTTGTTGTTATAAGGATTGTATTGACAAAGATATTGTAGTTTCTATATAGTAATGTAGTTGTTGAATGGGTTTGAAAGCCATCAACGACACAATCTTGAATCAAGATAGTGAATGCACAATATTGCAAAACTTATAGTGAATTGATTGGTGATTATTGTAGTGAAGAAAGTTTAGGCAAAGGCTTAATGTTTGATATGACAAAGTTTTTGGTTTCTTGAATCTTTTGAAGGAGATTTCTATATTGTTGTAGCACCGATGAATGTACATTTTGATTATTATGATTATGCTTTGAGTTAGATACCACTTGTCATTAATTTGTTCATATTATGTAGATATATGTATGACAGGGTTATGATAAGATTATTGTGTATGCAAAGATTGTATTTGTTGAAAAGAGAGATGCATTTTTATGTTGTTGGAATTGTGTGGAGTGATGAGTTGTGTGAAGGGTTACATGATGGTTTTTCATTATCATGAGTTTATATTGAGTTTTTTTTGACGTTGAGAGAGGTTTTGTCATACTTGCTACTGGTTATTAATGTTGATGAGAAGGTTGGTCCTGTGAGGCTTGATGATTGATGTATCTTACATGTTAACTTGATGAGAAATGTTGAGATTAGATTTTTGCCAAATAATTTGATGCTACTAGTGTTTATGTCAGATATGCTCATGTCCTTAAGGGTTTATCGATGAGAGAAAAGGTTTGTTTTTTGGTTATTGGATATAATGAAATTGGATAAGAAATGACCTTATATCAGATTGATTATTGATGTATGCATTGATTTATTGAGGATATAGTTATATAACAGAGAGAGATTTGTTAGTGTATTTTTTGTATTTAATGAGCATAATGTGATATGTGGGTCTAGTTTGAAAATTGGATGAAATGTGGCCTATAGGATTAGATTTTGTTGTAGGTGGATCCAATGTGAAATATTTTTAAATGATGTCCACAAAGGGTTTGAAGATTGGAGCCTTAAGTGAGGGAGTGATAGTTTCCTTTCGATGGTGGTTGGATAACTTGCTCAGGGAGTATTATCTTCCTTCAAGTGGTAGCTAGATAAATAATGGGAGGCGTTAGCCTATAGTAGGTAGGATCCTAGAGAGAAGTAGAAGTATGCTCTAGTGCAAGAAGTAAAAGATGATTTTATGAATATTAATAAAAGAAAACAAAGACAACATCAACGAGGGTTTTTCCTAGTTGGGTTTTCAACCTAATATCTAGTGTCATTATGTGATGATAATGATGTTGTTGACTTGTTGATGTGTTGTGGTCTTATGTTTCAATTGCATTTATGATGCTCATGGTTCACATGTGTTACTTTTGTAATGTCCCTTAATAATAAATAATAAATAATAAAAATAATAAGTAATAAAAATAAAAATAAGATAATATAATAAAATAATATAATTACATGCTCTAAATAAACATAAATAAGAAATTAAACAAGAAAACAGTAAAATATGTAATGTCCCTTAATAATAAATAATAAATAATAAAAATGTTGTGAGACAAAGGATACCCTGGCAGTAGTACGTTGATTGAGGGCACGAGGGTGGCCAGTTGTAGCAAGATTTTGTACAATTGAGCCTACGGTTGGGTGGAGAGTCATCCCCAAGACTTTGTTGCAATTAGCAAAATTTCAACTAATGTTCAACTAGCGTTCCACATGTAAGTTGTCTCTACTCACACTTTTGAAATTTGCTGTTAATTAGTCGATAAATTGCATGTTGATTATAAATCGCATGATTAATCTAAGTAATTACATGTTTTTATTTTGGGGCTGTTACAACTTTCTTATGCATATATATGTTGTTATTTAGTTAGCATTATAAAGAATGAAAATTAAGTAAAAGTTGAATTATCACAAAACATTGATTCACCCACCCCCTAGTATTCCTAACAACTAATATAGTAAAAGTAATAATAATTATATGTCCATTTTTAAGATTAGTATGTAAAATATTTAAAATTAATAAAATGGGGACTTTATTGTAATTAGCAGAATTTCAACTAGCATTCCCTAGGTAAGTTGTCCCTACTCAAACTTTTGAAATTTGATGTTAATTAGTTGATAAATTGCATGTTGATTATAAATCGCATGATTAATATAATTAATTACATGTTTTTATTTCGGGGTTGTTACAACTTTCTTATGAATACATATGTTGTCATTTAGTTAGCATTATAAAGAATGAAAATTAGGTAAAAGTTGAATTATCACAAAATACTGATTCACCCACCCCCTTATTCCTAACAACTAATATAGTAAAAGTAATAATAATTATATGTCCACTTTTAATATTAATATGTCAAATATTTAAAATTAAAAGTTGAATTATCACAAGACACTGATTCATCCACCCCCCAGTATTCCTAACAACTAATATAGGAAAAGTAATAATAATTTTATGTCCACTTTTAAGATTAGTATGTAAAATATTTAAAATTAATAAAATTGCAAAATCAATTTTTTTCTATGGGGTTCATGGATCCTAGAGATCATTGACCGCTACATCCATGAAATATTTGTACCATCCATGAAATATTTGTACTAGGACTATCCACCCAAAGGGGTCACTTAATGCTAGTTTCTATGTGGTTCATGGATCCTGGAGATCACTGACCACTACATCCATGAAATATTTGTACCAGGAATATCCACCCAAAGGGGTCACTTAATGCTAGTTTCTATGGGGTTCATGGATCCTAGAGATCATTGACCGCTACATCCACGAAATATTTGTACCTGGAATATCCACCCAAAGGGGTTGTTATCACTCAGGTTTTCCTAGAAGTTGTGTAAGAGGAAAGTATACCCGAAGTAACCACAAACCAACATTTTAGATGCAGAATCTAGCCAATCTGCATCCAGAGAGGGCTCTCTCTTTATGATTTATCTTTGTTCTTGGAAGGTTTTAGGCTAGTTATAGATTCAAGAGTTTGTTTTGGGAAAAGGTGGAATCCACTAACTAAGGGCAAGATTGAGAGCTTTTAGTCCATTGGGCTATGGAGTCAAAGGGTGGCTTTACTGGATTTCTATTCTAAGCACAAGATGGTATTACAGGGCAAGATAGCTAGACAGAGAACAATCCTTAAAATTTAAAGTGGATGGAATGATTTTGAAGGGATGAAAGGCAACTAAGAGTCTTTCACCATGTGAAAGAAATGAGATGACTACAAACAAAGAGCAATGAAGAATCCTTTGTTATAGTAGTCAACAATTTTTAAATTAGTAAAGAAAGAGCATTTAAGAATTCATGCTTATAACTAATTTAGAAGAAAACATCAAGAAGAATAACATTTGAAAACATAGTACAATTAAGCAAAATTCTGTTTCAATCTCTTATGCAAATTATTCAGAAATGGATATGATGGTATTATAGACTAATATAAAATTTCAGACAAAGGGTAGAAAAACTTATTGAACTGCTGCCTGACACATGAATCCTGCAACAAGTCCAGTGCTGTAAATCGTCATCCAGTTCAGCCACGAAAAATTTCTCCAAGCGCTTTTATTCCGCAAGTCTCAATGTTACAGAAAAGTAATGGAATCCCCCCTCTACACTCTCTTTCGAGGATTTATTTATACACTAAATAATTGAAAATATCTCACACGATCCTAGCCCATATTTTGGGGTGACTAACGATTATTTTACAAGCAAAACAGGAGACAAATGGTCTTGTAGATGGCATAATAGATAACTGCTGATGCGCTGTTCCCTTTCTTTGTGGAGGTGGTGGAGGTAAGTGCTGGATGCGCTGCTCCATCTTCGTGGATGTGCTGGAGGTAAGTGCTGGATGCGCCGCTTCATCTTCGTGGATGTGCTGGATGCGCTGCTCCATCTTCGTGGATGTGCTGGTGCGCTGTTCCCTTTCTTTATGGATGTGCTGGTGTGCTGTTCCCTTTCTTTGGCTGTGCAATCCGCCTTCTAAGAGCCACATCGCCCATAAAATCTCAAAAGGATCAATCGCTGGAAGAAATCATGGAACAAAATCCTATCTGTTTCAGGCTCCCCATGTTTTGAAACTCATCATCAAAGAAGTCACTAAAATCACCATAATCTGCAAGATCAAGGTTAAAACTAATGGTCGGATCATTGTCAGACCAATTCCAAGGGCTCCTAGCAGCTGCAACAGTGGTAGGAGATACACCCACAATATTCATTTCTGTCAGAGTGCATCCCGATTTAACAGTATACTTCGCAGATCTTTCCCCTCCAAGTCCTGGTAATTATGGTCTAGCATTATCCCCCTTCACTGCAGTTTTAACTGTTATCGCTTCACTGATTAATTCAACTCCATTAGAACGTCCACGTTTTTCACCCATTGAACTTTTAGAACCATCCACATCTAGTTGATCAGCTGAAGTCAAATGAGACTGTTTAGTAGTAAGAGAGTCAATGTCAGCTTCAAGCTCTCCAGAAACAACCGTTTTCTCAACATCACTGTAACTAGAGCCAGTTCTTCCTTTACTACTGCTAGTACTGCTGCTACTAGTACTGGTGTTGCTGTTACTACTATTTTGCATATGTAAGCCATTAGACCCAATCCATGAACTCTCCAAGGATTCCTTGCCATCAGTAATTCCCATGATTGACCTGAAACCTGATATGGACGAACTTGTACATGACATGTCGGCCAACGGACCATTTTCCAGCCATGATGTGCCAGCCCAATCTTTCAACCAACACCTTCTCAGACAAGTTCTAGCTGGTACAAGGGGTACCATTGGAACTAAAACAGCCTCAGCTGGGTATATTAATGTCCTTTCAACAAGTTGAACATAATCCTCACATCCCTGTTTTCTTTCATCCTTCACTGGAATCTCTGAAGAAGGAATATCAATCTCATCCTTGCTTAAAGCCACTCTTGTTCACATTTGAGCTTAATTGTCCTGCTTTTGCAGCTCTACCAGCAAGGCAACCAAGACTGACCTCTGCATAGCAAGTTTGTCCTCTTATCTTTCCATATGAAGCTTGACTTTGATAAAGCTGACTCGCTAAATCACTGGGGAAACAACCTGTAATCTTTCCCCTCATGCCATGGGGAGCAACAAAAACAGTAAGCTTTTGTTCTGCCCTGTTGGAATGGAAGTTACTCCTTAAGACTCCTTCCATATCATTACTTGAAAGTGCTCTAACCCTTTTTCTAGATACGACAACATGTACAAAAATAGCCTCCTCGCTAGTTGAAAAAAATAAACTCACAAGTAGATAATGGTTTCCTGAATTGTATGTCATTCTTTGTAAAGGATCGACATTTAACAAATACATCTCCAAATCTCATGTACGAGAGCCCTCTAAAGTTAAACGCTCTCTCAATACGGTTTCTTAGTGCTTGAGGAAAGGCAACTGCCACCTCTTCAGAATCTCCTGGGGCAGACCATAACCCAGAAGCAACCACTTTAAGACTAGAGACAACAGCCTGGGCAGTTGCATTGATATTTGATGGGCGGCCAGGTAAGAACAACCAAAGTTTGATTTTCTCATCCGGGTTGTGAATACCCTGAGAAGGTTCTCATGGTCCTATGAATGAGTTAGTCCAGGTGCTTAAAAAGTCCCTATTCTGTAAGCGTATGTGAGATGAAAGCACCAATAAAGTAGCAGTATCTTTCTGTTCTTCGATATTTTCACTTTTTTCTGTTAGAGTGCTACATTGTGACTCAGAGGGCAGATACTGGAACCATGAGACTTGCTGTAGCCCTCCAATTCTGAAGACATTGGTCCACATGGTTCCAGCAACTCCAGCTGCTGCAACTTTATTGTTCAGTGGTTAGATCCACCGTGAAAGTGGAATATAATGAACCAGAGATTCAAGAAGATCTCATCTAAAACCAACGTAGCAAGTGACTCCTCAAGAGATGAAGACTGAAGAATATTTTTAGAAATACATGTCCCAATACAAGCTGGTGTTGCAACTACAATGTCTGGAGGCCCAACCATAGTAGCCCTAAAATCTTGTAGAAGCATGCTTTTAATAGCTCAAACTTGTTTTTCGAATATCTAATGTAGGATAGTGCAGCATCATGACTTGCAGACTTATCATAAGGCGTTGAAAGCTCATCGAAAAGTTC
>APFE030241273.1:556-19392 GCA_000404065.3 Pinus taeda
ATATATATTTTATATTTAAATTAATTTATTAACACAAGACTCAATAAAAGTTAAATTAAAAAATAAAGTTAAAATTTAAATTTAAATTATACAAATAAATGTACTTTTATCAAAATAATACATTGACACAAGATTTATTTTCATATTGACACAATCTTTCTCACAATTCAACATTTACCATGGTTAATTTTCATATTGACGCAATCTTTGTCACAATGTGAAGTTGGTCCATGGTTGACCATGGTTGAATTTCATATTGAGAGAATCTTTGTCACAATGTGGCAATGGACCATGGTTTAAGATGGATGACCATGGTTGTCACAATGTGGCATTGGAGAAAGAGACAATCTTTGTCAAAACCTGACCATGATGATTCACCATGCTTTATCATGATTGGCCATAGTTAACCATGGTTGAACATTGTTGACTATGGTGGAACATGATTTTTCTTTTATATTGAGACAATCTTTGTTACAATGTGAAATTGGACCATGGTTGACCATGATTATAAACCCCACAAATTTCTACTAAATCATAGGACTAATATTATAAACCCTAGGAATATGAAACATTAGATTAATAAAACTAAGGGATTGATTTTATAAAACCAAGGGATTAATATTATAAACTCAAGGTATATAAACCCTAAGATAAATATTATAAACCCAAAAATAAACACGGTTGACCATGATTGATTTTCATATTCACACAATCTTTGTCACAATGCGATGTTGGACCATGGTTTACCATGATTTATTTTCATATTGAGACAATCTTTGTCACAATACCACGTTGGGTTGGATCATTCTGATCATGATTGATTTTCATATTGAGACAATATTTGTCATAATACGATGCTAGACCATGGTTAACCATGGATGACAATGGTTGTTACATTGTGACATTGGAGAAATGCATAATCCTTGTCACAATGTGACCATAATTATTCTAGAGTTCCATAACTCTTTTGTTTTGACACCCTTTTTCCTCCATTTTCCTCTTTTTCATCATCATTATCAACTCAATAAAGGTAGTAAATCATAGATTTTGATAAGCTAAAACCTCTTACATGCCTTATTTTTCATATTCGTTAATGTTCCTTATTGTTATGTTAAAGATTGCATTAGCTATGGAATTAACATGATTCTGCACCTATTTTATAAATGTGTAGCTACCTCCATGGTTCGCGGGGTTTTACTACGCTAATGAAGCAACTAAGCACATGGGTAGTTGAGGATCGATCCCCTCATGGATCTTCGCCTATTCACTCGAGCCAATTCACCCAAGGAATCACATAGTGGCATGATCAAAGACACAAGTCAAACATGTAGAAAAAAAAGTCTGAGTACGTCACATTTCTTCGATTTGCTTTCCAAATAGAAAATCGACGAAATTACGCCTTTCTGTGTAGTTTCAAATTTGAATAAGGATTGAACAAAATACGTGTAGGAATAGAAGTCTCACATTGTTGAGGACAGATTTCATATAAATATCTAACCTCTCTAAATGATAGTAGGGAGGAAGTAATAGTTAATTGCTAAAGAATTGTGAATAAAACTTTGTTCTTGTATTAATTTGAACTTATCTTTATGTGATTCAATGTGTACGTGTTACACAGTGATTTGTCACTCTCGTGTCACTCCCCATTCCTAATCTTGGAGAACCCTAGTAGTGACTACTCTCTTATACTTTCACCATGAAACTTATGCTCTTGCATCCCTTGAAGTTTGAAGAAATAAGTCCCCACTCCCTTCAGGACATTTCCAAAGAATCCTTCTTAAAACAGAGTTTTCAAGATCAACACTCTTTCTGAGTGTCTCACCCGCACCGATGGCAGAAGTTTACACTATGACCCACGCTGATGAGTGCTACTACTAGCCCAATACCCATGTCGGTCTATTCCTGGAAATTTTATAAAAAGGAAACAGAGTTTCATGTCTAGAAACTTCTAGTGCTGATGTGTTGGATGTTCGTTGGGCTCGATAGAGCTGAGGAGGTCTCTTTGGACTTTTTTCCCCATTAAAGATGGAAACAACCAAAGAGATAATCCCTCTTCCATCATAATAGGAACCATCTCACCTCTATCAAAGCTATATAAACTCCTCCTTTTCCAAGTTGAACTGGTATTTTTGGAGCTTGAATGTTATGAACACCAGCTCAAGAAAAGATAGAAAAGATAGATCAACGCCTTGGAATTCAGCCTCTTCGAGTGGGAAACCTCCTTTACATTACATAAATGAACAATTCTTGGATGATACAAATGAAAATACCTCCTTTCTTTATATAGGAGTCTAAGGGGTCATAACATAATCAGAGCCTACATGACAATAATAATGTAAGGGCACAATAGTAACAATAGTGGGCTTCTATGGGGCACAATAGTAACGATATGGGCACAATAGGGGCACAACAATATTAATAAGGGGTACAACTACAATAGTAATGGGGTAATCACTAGTATTATGGGGACCCAACATATTGACTCTCTTCAAATCCTATATTTTCACATGAATACTACGAGGAGCTCAACGTGGATTTTTTTTATTTTTATTTTTAAGTTGAAGGTAATCGCCAGTGGGAGAGGGGAACTGAATTATCGATGTACATAATTATTTTCACATAGATGTGAGTATGCAGGTCTATCTATAATCTTAAGGAGTCATGCGTTACACAAATTTCTCCAATTGGGTACAATGCATACCATGGTGATTTCCCATAGACAACATTGAGGAGATATCAAGCCTGCCAAACTTAGATAAATGAAATTGGATAAGTTAGGCACATAAAAATACAAAAAGGTCATAAAATTTTTAGGGTAGCACTCAGATGAGAAGAAATGCAGATCTAACTAGCATATGAGGCCACAAAACTACTAGCTCTAACTTGAGGAGTGTAAGAATATGCCTATAACTCTAATACCATGTTAAACACACATGGAGAAGACAACCAAATAGGATAAATTTGAATTCTTTCTTAGTCACAAGATGTACACTGTTGGATTCATATTCCAATGTCTCTTGCACTCCCTTTGACTATTCAACTCCCACACCTTAACCCTTAGCATTTCAGGTGGCCAAAGCATATCATTCAAGTAACCAAATATTCAAACAATAGATAGATGTCATAATATATACCAAACACTCAAACACTAAATAAACGACATAATCAAACATTCAAACACCAAATAGATGACATAAGAAAACTCATACCTTAATGTATCTCAGGGAGGCTATCTTGTATGCATAATCAATCCAGATTAACATGATATAACTTCACGATGTATCAAATCGAACATAAATAAGGTCATGATATCCATAATAGTCACTCTCTAACATTTTCACAACATAAACTCATAAAAATTGTCATTCATACATAATAATAACCTCTCCGAAGTCAAACTATATTAATATGACATAATATCACAACATATTAACTCATACATGAATGTCATAACGCTAACCATTTGCATAGACCAATCCAAATTAGTATGATACATATAACATCAAGATCTTAATGTAATAATCCTAATCATCAAGTTACTAGCATATAACAACACTAAGTTATATATCATGCTCATCAACAACATATAACCTAATCATCAAGCTAACTATAATATAACAACAACAATTTAACCTATAACACATTCATCAACAACATATAACATAATCATCAAGTTATCTAACTTAAAATAAAAATAGCAATGCATACAACAACACAGTACTATCACTCATGACTATCTGACACATGTGCATACTACACTAATCAACTAGCATCTATCATGTATTTAACCATAGCATCAATAGAATGAAAGGCATACGCATATCCAGAATGCATGTAAAAATCCTTAACCTACATACCTACATGCCCAACATAGAAACTTGTATGATGACATGATCTTGCCTCGAGGTCCAATGCTACAAATTCACTTTGATGGTTTGCATATCCTGCATTATCTCAACCAACTCATTAGCATCATAACATACCAATAACATCATGATGATCTAATTGCATACAATGATCTCACAATGCATGTTTTACCTACTGTACATGCATATCTATAACCATGAAAATGCATGCATAACAACATATAGACACCAACATGCATAACAAAGGTATATAAAACCATACACTCATGATGACACATCCCACAACAACACCATCAATCTTCATATGGCAACATCACTACAACTATGATGAACACCATGTAAACGCAAGAAGCACATGGACTAGAATCATAAGGAACACATATCAAACTGACATGAATGCATGACCAACACACTTCCCATTCAGTCCAAGGGGTGAACCATGTTATGATACCACTCTGTAACACCCTCCTCTCACATCTACCCTTGTAACTAGCCAAACAGGGTAAACATGTCATGAGAAGTTACTACAATATGATTCAACTACCTATGTGTGAGTTAAGGAAGTGGAACGAACATAAACATACCATACAGATATTCCGCATCATCAATAGAAATCCTAGGAACCATGCCAACCACTCAGGTAACCAGACCTATGGTCCCACTGAGTTTTTAGACCGTTAAACCCCCAGACGGTCCCTTGATATGGACAACCATGCATCCATGACGCTCTAGAGACTCCCACATCATGGGTATGGATGTGTCTGGGAAGTTTTCTCCTTAGATTTGTGCCCTTGACTCTGGTATTTGTGCCACTTTTTCAGGCGCAGAGCCTAGGTCACTGCCCAGAACTCAATGACAAGTTCATAAATGAATTATCACAATGAAATAATGATAAAATTCAAATTACTTGAATAGGGACCTAACTAGAACCCTACTAGCCATGAAAGGAATTCCGTCAAACATGTCACCAATATGTAATCTACAGGTTTAAACAAAATATCTGAGCATATGTTATAGATCCATTTGGGCACATCACTACCATCATCTAGATGAGTGTTTTAGGGCTCATTAAACCCTAATTTTAGTTGCTACATGCCCTAAACAAGTCAACCTTTTGAATGCCTCCTTCCCAGATAATTTCATGGCTTGAAGGCATCCTAAAATGACCTCTAGAGGGACTAGCGCAGGTAATCCCATGCAAGGGTGTGTTATGGAGTAGTTAAGTCAATGCTAGGGTGCTTTGCAAAGCACTTAGACCCACTTTGACTTGCACTGGGCAAGATTGAGTGAAATTCACATAGGGTTCTTTGAATATTCTTATCTTATGGATCCATTTAGAAGATTCCCACACATATCATCTCCTATGAGCTCGAAATTAGATAGGAAATGAGTTAAGTAACCTCCTATCCTCTCATCCCTTCCTCTATGGAAACTAACTCTAAGTTTGGAAGTCCATTCAATACCCTCATTTATGACAAAACCTCCTCCATCTTCCTATAAATTTAGAACTCATCTAAGTGATCAAGGGGCTGAACTTTGATGAATTGTAAGGAGATAATGCTAGTTTGAGAATTGAGACTATTGTAAGTGTCGTTATTCTGTTGGAATGTCATGCTTATGCTGTGATGTGGATGAAACCAAAGCTAGAGGAGTGACTTCGAATCAGGCTTCATGGCTATAATTATTCCTCCTATTCAATAAAGTATTTACACCTTTTTTCATATGCTTATCTTGATATGTGAATTCTTATATGTGTGAATGTATCTAATTCCATTTACTTGTAATCAATATATCTTTTGCTTTGATTGGTTCTTTGTCTTCTATTGATGTTTATAGGTACTCCTCAAGCGTGTTAAGTACGGGAAGGAGCAACGGGACCGATGCAAAGGAGACAAGAGGAAAGAGAAAGTACAAGTAGGTCCTCTCATTCTCTTGTATTATCTATTGTTTAGAGAAAAAGGTTAAAGTGCTTTAAACTATTGTTCTAGATATGGCTACTTATCTAAGGAATTAGTATTTATCCGTAGATACCAAATTCTTCATAACAAATTGGCGACTCCACTAGGGAACGATCATCATTCCAAGTAGCTTATACAAATCGTAGGACACTCTAGCAGACCTTACCACCTTTCATTGATTGTATTTTAGCCTTATTGAAGTGAATTTCGGTCAAAAAATGTGTTTATTTTCCTCTTGAAATGGCTTACTATCACTAGCGTAGGCTAATTAGGGACACAGTGCGCTGCAGAGCATCCTTGGCTTAGGGACAGTGCTCTGAAGCACACTGTCTCCCATTCAGGAATGCGTTGATCCTCCTTGGGTCAGTTTTCCACCTTTGGATTGGGTTTTTCACCAAATTTCTTCTGTTTGATTGCTTGTTGAATGATCAATGAGTGTCATGTCTCTAAAATCAAGATTGTATCTCCTTTTCTAGCCCTACTTTGTCCTTGATTGTTTAGTGTTTCTTAAACGATTTCTTTATTGCTAACAATTCATTGTCAAAGTAATTTTATAGTTGATTAATATTTGTTCAAAAGAAAGTGCTGTAAAAGTCTTCATTTTGTTTGAAAAGGAACTGTCATAAAATCTTCATTCTTTCAAAAAGATTGATTGATTGTATGTGCATTAGTTTCCTTTTGTTCATTTCAACATTAAGCGAATTGAAAAGAAAAACTTGCATTGTGCATATTGTAGTTTGTGAATGCTTGATAGGAATAGTTTAGGGAAATTACATTAGATGTGTTCTTTGCTCTTTGTCAAAGATCTGATTGCTCTATCCCTTTCTAGCTAAGGTTTTCATCGGTCAAATTGAATGAAAAAAATGTTTATCATAATAGTTGCATTCTAGGAATTGCAAACATACATCACGTGATGAACCTTGAAAGGAAAATTCTAAAGAAGATCAACTTAAAATTCATCTGAATTAACCTAATGGAGCATTGTAACCTAACACATAAAATTCAGAGGTTCTAGGCTAGAGACGTGTTTTGGCGTCGTAAAACATACCAGCTGTCACTAACCTGCCTACAATACATCTCAAGTATGATGCCTCATTCCATGTACGTGAGTATATCGTATCCTATCCATGTACCTTCAGGTATATAGGGCGGTGTTACAGTATGTAAAGTATATGGGAATGCTCTCACTGCGTAGTTTCACATTAGACAGTGCTAATATGGATTGGGCCTCCATGTACTTTCAAGTATATATGGGAGGACAAAACTAGGTTGTTATCCATCCTTAGGTAACCAAGCTAGCTTCCTTGTACATTGTGATACACCGAACACATCATTCGGGGAGATTTCCTGCCTGTACTTCTTGGTTCGTTGGGAGGTATTCTGCAGTTCACAGTTACTTGGTAATCCTTTTGCCTAGATCATCCCTATTTTGTTTTGTTTTGTTATTTTGATTAAATTAAATTTAATTGACTGTAGATAACATTCTCCACACTCACTCATTAGTTGGTCTTAGGTTGAGACATATGGTGACAAATCCAGATTCCACCGATCAAGGAATTCCTTTTGATGGAAATCCTAGTCCTTTTCCTCCTTTCGAAAATATTGCTGCTCCTTATATGGCTACATTGTCCCTTCCAGGACTTACCATTGGCTTGCTAGTATAGTTTTTTTCAACCTCCTTGGTTCAAAATGCCATGATTTCTCCGCAATCGAGTACTCTTCCAACTGGATAAAATCAGCCTCCAGTTGATGCTAAAGTTGACCCTTTGTCTTCTTCCTTGATTTTTTCTTCCTACCCTTCTTCCTCTTCGCCTGGTGAAATTATTGGTACTAGTAACTAGGTGGCTAAGAAGAAGAAGAAAGGGAAGTAGAAGAAGAAGAAGAAAATTCGGCAAGGGGGCAACCAAGAAACTATTGATTTGAATGCAACTTTTGATGAGAAACTGCCTGATAAGCCTCACAAAGTTCGATATCCATAAAAAATTTGTACGAGAGACCATCTTCTTCGAGATTGTCTTGATATTCCTAAGATCTTATAAGAATGGTCTTCTCGTTCACATCGTCCTGTGTCATCAACTTTTGGATATGACACTGGTGACACACCATCAACTAGTGGTAGTAAATTTCATCGAAAGAAGGGTAAAGTTAATTTTCCCATAGGTTATGTGAAGGGAATCACCCCATTCACCTTTGTCGCTATCTAGATGAAGCCAAAAAAGTGTTAGATAAACATCTTGCTTCACTGCAATGACTTCCATCTGGTTACAAGAGACTATCCCTTAATCCTTCACTAGTTGATAAAGTGACTAACCCAAATTAACTTTCGGTCAAACCCACTCTCTCTGAAAGTGAACCCCATGAGTCTATACCTGACCAATCACAACTCGAGGAAACAGTTGACCTGATTTCACCTTCAGTTAATTGTACCTTTCCTGAAGAGAGTGAATATAATACCACTTAGGTTCTTTTTGTTTCTTTAGATTCCAATAAGCTTGGGGGAAATCCCCCTGTTCCATCAAGACAGGAGGAAAATCCTCTCATTCTTGTAACTGAAGGGGATAATTCTCCCATTCTTACAGTACCAAATCCAAGTAGTCTAGTCATTTCCTTTGACTGAAATCGACTGGCAGGATTCTGTCTTCCTTATTATGTGCCTTTCCAGATCATAGTATAGGTTTGTAATATGATTGTATATGGAACTATTATAGATGAAGGTGCATCTATGAATATCCTTTCCTCAACTGCTTGGAAAGTAGTTGGTTCACCGCTGCTTGTGCCTGTTACCCAAAATTTGTTGGCTTTTAACAAAGGAACCAGTCAATCATTAGGGATCCCTCCCTTAGTTGCCTATTACTTTGGGAGGAAAGATTGTTTATCTCAATGTGATGGTCATCCCAGGCCCTTTAGATTACAATTTACTTCTTGGGCGTGACTATGTTTATGACATGGGATCTATTGTTTCAACACTCTTTCGAGTGACGTGCTTCCCGCATGAAGGCAAAATTGTCACCATTGACCAACTTTCATTTCCCGGTCCAAATATAGCTTCCAATCAGCCACCTTCCCTAAATGGTCCTTTTGTCACAATGGTATCTTCCTCGCCATGGGTCAATTATGTGGCAACCCATTCCGTGCCTACATCAACAGATAATAAATTCCATGATGTTGTACATTATGTACTAAGGGCATTGGAACCAGATCTCAGATTCCTTGTTACGAATCCCTTCCAAAGCATTGTTATCCCATCTGATGAGAACCTATTGGAAGTCATGACCTCTTATGGGTCGTGATCAATGGGATGAGGATAGTTCCTTGTCTTGTTCAACCTCATTAAAAAATGAAACAAGGGTACGAGGATAGTTCTTGATATTGTGTCAAGCTTGTTAAAAAATGAAACGAGTATGAGTATAGTTCCTTGTCTTTTATCAAGCTTGTCAAAAAATGAAAAAAAGAATATGAGGATGTTCTTTTACTCTGTCAACCTCATTAAAAAATGAAATAGGTACCAGAGCATAGTTCCTTTTCTTGTTTCAAGCTCATTAAAAAATGAAACATGGAATCTGAGCAGAGTTCCTTGTCTTGTGTCAAGCTCATTAAAAAATGAAACACGATCCCCTAGAGAAAAGTTCCAATTCAAGTCTTTGAATAGATCTCGTAAAATCCCAATTGAGTCTTTAATTTGATCTCGTAAATGAACCTTCATTCCATCCACTTTAAGCCAGGAGTAGTATACTTAGGTGAATGCAATGAAGCTTTGGGGCATGCACCTAGAATTGATTCATAATGCTCGGGGCATGTAAACCAATAGAAAGCATAGTTTTTTTTCAAGGTTCAACCTTGTGAAAAAATGAAACTGAACCCAAGCAGAGTTTTTCGTTTCAAGCTTGTGTAAACATGAAACTGAATCCAGGCATAGTTTCCTATGGTTCAAGCTTGTGTAAAAATGAACCCATCTCCATTTTAAGTCTCATGATTTCTATTCTATTAGCCTCTTCCGTCAGATGAGCCTTGTTTTTTCTCCTTCCATTGTCACTATTTGCTTGGCCGATCATACACTTTCACTTGGTTATTTTACCCTTTTATGAGGAATAGTTGCAATGAGTGGTCTTATTAGCCATACTCTTCACGTAAATCAACATGTTTTGAGAAGTTCCAACATTAACAGAACCAATTTCTATCCTAGACACCACTCATTACTCAAAGCAAAGTCCTCTTTAAGCTCTTTTAAGACACTCGAAATATGAAAATATTGTCCAGTGCTTGTCCTTTTTAGCTCGTTAACGGATTGGAAATGACATCTACTCAGTATAAGTTTAACCCTTTTTCAGGCTGAGATAGGTTATTTATGAAAAAGGAACACATTGATTGAACATGTTCAATAGGTTATCTCTCATATTATTTTACACTTTTTCAGGCTTGAGAGACAAATCTACGAAAAAGAACTTGTGGAGTTTTCTTTTCGTCCCTTTTCAAACTCTCTAAACATGAAAAATACTTAGTTATCATTGTCAAGCTTGATAAAAAATAAGGAGGTATTGGTCAACAATAACTGGGGAAAATGGAAAAAGAGCTAAACCACTTTTGGTATCAAGTCGCTCTTGAACATGACACTTTCACTTCATCCATGACTATTTGGGTTGGGTTATTAGCTTGATGGATATCATACCGTTGGTCTATCATACCATACATCACTTTGTTTTGGGTCAATGCTACCAATTCATTTAAGTGTCGCCGACATGCTCAAGAGAAGTCATTCAGTCAAAATTCATCCTTTAGAATACCATAAACCTTCATTTTCATGATCACCATTCCTGAACCTTGTGTCGTCAGTCAAATTCTATCTCCAAAATCATTACACTTGATTCGTGTTGTTGATGAGGGATACATCAAGGCACTCCTGTGATGAGTCACTTCTTGTCAACATCACCTATTATCCAAGAATTTGACTTAGAAACACCCTTCCATCACCTTGAGGCTTGCATACATCAATGGCAAGTTTCTCACTTTCAGCGATAGGTTGACATCACTGGCCTTCGACCGAAAGACTTTGTATGGTGTTCGACATCAAAACATCCATTCACACCATGCAGAATGTACTGCAGTACCTTGAGGATCATTATCATTATTTGTGATTTCTCTCGTGTATGTTAACAACTTACATCATTGGCTGGTAATCAGACAATGTCTTCCCATGTTCGACTTTAGATCACATATTCACATGGTTAGACTTGTACTTGATCGAATGATTGAATGAGATAGAATACCTCGGATCTAGTTTCATCCATCCAGGCTGCAAATTTAGGAAATGTACCAAATCATCCGTATAATTGCTTTACATCGATGGTTATTTCAATCATGGGTCTATATCTATAGATGACTGTCTATGTACTTGTAACGAAAGTTTATATGCTGAGGATGTGTATGCCTTCGCTTAACAATTCATGAGAAAAATCGAAATATCATGATATTATGTATTTTAATTGATGCAGGTGACCACCCACTTCGGAATGTCCTCATCACATCGTAAAGCATTTCACTCGACATTAACATTTTTCGACTTCATGCTTTAGGGGGCAGCTATTACAGATCCATTTGGGTACATCACTTCCATCATCTAGATCAATGTTTTAGGGCTCATCAAACCCTAATTTTAGTTTCTACATGCCCTAAACAAGTCAACCTTTTGAACGCTTCCTTCTCAGACAGTTTCATGGCCTAAAGGGATCCTTAAATGATCTCTAGAGGGACCAGCGCAGGTAGGCCCATGCAACGGTGTGCTGCAGAGTAGTTAAGTCCATGTCAGGGTGCTCTGCGGAGCACTTAGACCCACTTTGACCTACGTTGGGCACGACTGAGCGAAATTCACATAGGGTTCTGGGAATATTCTTATCTTCTAGAGCCATCTAGAAGATTCCCACACTTATATTCCCCTATGAGATAGAAATTGGATAGGGAATGAGTTAAGCAACCTCCTATGCTCTCATCCCTTCCTCCATGGAAACTAACTCTAAGTTTGGAAGGCCATTCAATACCCTCATTTACGACAAAACCTCCTCCATCTTCCTATAAATTGAGCACTCATCTAAGTGATCAAGGGGTTGGAATTTGATGAATTGTAAAGAGATAATGTTAGTTTGAGAATTGAGACTATGGTAAGTGTTGTTATGTTGTTGGAATGTCATGCTTATGATGTGATGTGGACGGAACCAAAGCTGGAGGAGTGACTTCGAATCAGGCTTCATGGTTGTAATTCTTCCTTCTATTCAATAAAGTATTTACACCTTTTTCCATATTCTTATCTTGATATATGAATTCTTATATGTGTGAATGTATCTGATTCCATTTGCTTGTAATCAATAGGTCTTTTGCTTTGATTGGTTCTTTGTCTTCTGTTGATGTTTACATGTACTTCTCAAGCATGTTAAGTAAGGGAAGGAGCGACGGGACCGATACAAAGGAGACAAGAGGAAAGCAAAAGTACAAGTAGGTCCTCTCATTCTCTTTGTATTATCTATTGTTTATAGAAAAAGGTTAAAGTATTTTAAATTGTTGTTCTAGATATGGCTACTTATCTAGGGAATTAGTATTTAACTTCATAACAGCATATGGGTCTCGTACTCATCTGAGAATCACTAAGGAGCATTGATGCCTCAACACATTAGTTGTAGTTCCATCCATTAGTCCATAGTTACATAGTTCATTCATTTAAAACATAAAAAATGATTAGAGACATACATAACCATTGTCACAATACATTTTCATAACTAGCATAATAACAAAACAAATACCAAGGCAATAACATCCATATAATCCACATATAAACCAATATAATACTCATGAAATAACAAGGAGAAATAACCTCATATTAATAATGTAAAGGCCAACCCGGTTCAGGACTTTCATGAACCACCCGACCGTAGATATGGCTGATGCAAATTCTCTCTTCAACCAATCACCCCCTTGCCATATTCCAAGAATGAATATGGGATCTCATAGAAAACATCAATCAAAACAATCTAGGAATTCTAGAGACCAAACCACCTCAACCCATCAAAAAACGATTCTGCCTCACGACCAAACATCACAAAACCATCACTAGATTGGTCTCTACCCAAGCCTTCCAAGACTCTAGAATGTTTGTTCCGACCAAGGCTTCCATAACTAGTAATTCAACACATAGTTGTCATTGAGCTTCAAGAGAGTTTGTTGAACAAGGGCTTCTAGGACTAGTAATTTAACCCACCAAGGGGCTCCAAAGACTTTGTCAAACCATGGCTTCCAGGACGGGTAATTCAATGCAAGTTGTTACATGGTTTCTAAAGAATTTTTCCAACCAGGGTTTCTAGGAACTAGTAACTCAACCCAAGCTAAAGGAAACATTAGAACCAACCAGAAAAATAAATAAATAAACCAACCACACTATGGCTATCTAGGAAATGGAAAACCTAGGAAAATCCACTGTCAATCTAGGAAATCCTCCATGACAATGACATATCATGACCAATAAACCACATGCATATGCCATGCATGCCAAAACTAGTGAGGAAAACATACATGCAACTAGGTACCTTCAAGAAAAACCTATTGTTGCTACTGATCCTGATGTCCTCTTGCGCTTTCATTCTTTTTCTTCACCTTCTTTCTCCAAATTCCAAGTATGCCACACTTCTCCAAGAGTGCTCCAAGGATCTCTAAGTATCCAAGAGTATGAGAGAGAGAGAATATAAGAGAGCACCACCAAAACTTGTTAAAAGCTTGCCAACTGACCCTAAGAAGCCTTTTTATCAATGAGGCCGCTATTTTCTTTAATTTCCATTAGTTTCCTTAAATTCCCCTCTCACATGCAACTTGTGACCTTTCACCTTCCTTTTATCCTAATTTCCATTATTTTCATAAATAAAATACCAATAAATTTTGCATGCCTTTCCAAAGCCTTTGCCTTTGCCTTTGCCAATTTCCTTAGCCATAATAAACCGAATGAACACCCACTAGGATGTTTTTCCCACCATTCAAATTGGAATATGTGCCCCATAACTGTGGTCTTATATTTTTTTACATGGATTTTTTAACTAGGGTTGTTACAAGAAGGTGAAGCTTTAGCTTCACAATTCAAGTTGGACTTCACCCTCATTGGATACATGGAAATCACAATGATGGGTAGTGTTTGGTATTTCGATAGTTGTTCCTCGTTCAATATTATGGGGAATAAATAATTTTTTAGTGACTTGGAGGAGAAACATATCCATATGCACATTGAGATGGGAGATGATGGAAGGTATAGTGCAACTCGTATTGGTACAATTACTTTTCAAAGGGAGTCGAGCTCCATTCTTAGGATGAAGGATGTGATGTGTGTACCGGGTCTGAAGGAGAATATAGTTTCCATCATTGTGTTGGAAGACCATGGCTACGATGTGATATTTATAAAAAAAGAACGCTTTCTTGAAACACATCACCACAAGACAAGTGAAGTAGATCAGGGTTCTAGTGAAGAACCTCTACAAATTAGATGTAGAATATTGTGCAGTATTGAGCACAATGGTAGAGAAGGTGTAGAATAAAGATGTTGGTGAATTATCACATAGAATAATTGGCCATTTAAATCATGGGGAGTTTTATATCATGCATCATATTTCTATAGGCCTTCCCAAAGGAGCACTAGAGGATAGGACACATGGAAAAGGTGTGCCTTGGGGAAGTACACAAAATCCACCTTCAATGATCAAGACAATAGGGTGCATGTAGTCCTTGAAAGGATCCACTTTGATGTATGTGGAACTTTCTCAACAACCTCCACTACCAAGCACAAGTATTATGTTATATTTGTAGATGAATTCTCACGGAAGTGCTAGATATACTTCATACAGAGGAAATCTCAAACATTTTTCAAGTTTGTTGAATTTAAAGTAGTTATTTAGAAAGAAATTGGCAACAAAGTAAAGGCTCTCAAAGAGATAATGGAGGTGAGTACGTGTTGAATGAGTTTAAAGTTTTGTGAATGTGGAGGCATTTAAGGAGTTTAAAAAACCCCACAACCCACAATAGAATGAGGTGGCTGAGAGGAAGAAAACAAGTATCGTGGGAGAAGCAAGGGCAATGTTTCATGACCAAAGCCTACCACTTCACTTGTGGGTTGAAGCATGCAACACAACAATCTATTTGTAGAACAATAGTCCTCATCAGATTCTTGCCACGAGTACACCAAAGGAAGCCTTTTATGGAAGAAACCAGATGTGTAACACTTACAAATCTTTGGATCATCAGTTTACTATCATGTTTCCAAGGAAGAAAGGAAACATCTAGAGCCGACAATAGAGCTGGGCATATTTGTGGGGTACATAGAAACACCTCACAACTATCATTTGTACTTTCCACTCCTCAAGATGAAAGTTGTTCATAGGGATTTGAAGTATGATGGGTTTAAGGAAATGAGGTGTTCTCTTAAGGGGGAGCTTCAATTGCATTCAGATTGGGAAATTTTAGCTCCAAAGGAAGAACCTTAGGAATTTGTGGAGCAGCCACGAGAAGAGGAGTAGAGGGTGGAGACATCCACTTAAGCATAGACATCCAAAGAAGGAAGGAAGCGAATCAGGGAAGCTAAAAAATTATTGGAGGATGCCAGAGAGAATGTGGAATCACTCACATCACAACGCAGGAAGAGGAGGTCTTTGGGTCTGTACACTGGCTACATGGCTTGATGAGTGATCTTGTAGAGACTAAGCCATCCTCATTTGAGGAAGCTGTAGAGAAACTAGTATGGGTTGGTAGAGAAATATGATTCCATTGTCAGCAACAATGTTTGGGAAGTAGTACCAAGACATCAAAAAAATCATTGGTTGGTTCGAGACATAAGCATAGAGAAACACAAGGCTAGGTTTGTGTCCAAGGAATTTTGTGACGTGGAGGGGATTGACTACAAGGAGACACTTTCTCAAGTAGAAAGGCACTCTTCCATAAAATAAATTCTATCACTTGCAACACAGATGGGATGGAAGATCCAATAGATCGATGTGAAGACAACATTCCTAAATGGAGTTATTTAGGAAGAGGTTAATATTGAGCAGCCGGATGGGTTTCAGACCTTTGATAGAGAGTCATGTGTGTGCTGACTCAAGTGAATATTGTATGGACTCAGGTAAGCACATTGTGCATGGTACACCAGGATTAACAACCGTCTCACCGGGTTGGGCTTCACCAAAAGTGAAGTAGATGCAAACCTTTATCATATTTATATTGATGGTAAATTGTTGATTAATGTGTTATATGTTAACAATTTAATTTTGACTGGTGATGAGAATCTAATCAGATCTTGCATGGAGGACCTTGCAAGATAATTTGAGATGAAGGACATGGGACTCATGCATTATTTCCTTGGTTTGGAAGTATGACAAGGATATGGGGAACTATTTGTCTCTCAAAGAAAGTATGCCAATGAGATACTGAAGATGTTATGCATGGAGAGTACAAAACACATGGACAATCCTTTAGAAGGAAATTGGAGGAAAGAGGATGCCTCTTCAGGTAAGGAAGTAGAGGTTACCGTTTACAGGAAGCTTTTGGGTTCACTTATTGTTATACGGGAATAGTGTCCATATGGATGCTACTATTCCCACTAAGATGGGTGGCTATCTTAGAAACAAACAATCAAAGTCTACTATTGATTCCTCTTATGAAAATAGATGAGAGGAGAATCAAGAGGGCCAACGTGAGTCTTGCGCTCGATTCCCTCTTCTTCTTGATAGAGCCTTTTTGCTCGCTCTTTGTCTGCTCAGCTTCAAAAGGACCTGTAGAATCACAACAACATACTACTATGCAAGAAACAAGGATCTAAACTCATAAATAATGCAGGATCAGATGTACATTAACCATATACAAGCATATATAAACAACTACACCAGGATATGGAAGGAAACAAGAATAGATTTATTCAAATAAAAAGTAGCAAGAAGATTACAACCATGAGCAGCTCTGACCCAGCATCATCCTCTAGCCAAGAAGCCCTTCTTTCACCTCAAGCAAAGAAAAATCACCCAACACTGTGAATGTACACCAAAATACCAACAACAATTCTCTATAGATTACAAAATTCCAGCCTCTGGATCTCTGTGATGAGGGATCCATATATACATGATTACAGAGAGGTGAGTCATATTTTGGGATCTTGATTAGTGTCTTCTCTCTGATAGTTCCTGCTTCCACTTGGAGAATGAAGATCTCTTACTCATCCCTGGTCGAAAATGGAGTGGCAAGTGTCAGAGGGGAAGCTTCTGGAAGATTCCATGATCTTCCACCTCACATTTTGGTCCCTGCCATTTGTCCATTCCCGGCCATTGCACCCTATAGAGGAGAAAAACAGTATGCATCGCACCCTTTACATTGGGAAGGTGATATTCATCGCACCCTCTGCATGGAGCTTTTAGTATGGTCCAGTTTTGACCATTTATGAGCAATTTTCAGTGGAGACCTTCTAGGAGATGATGTAATCAGTTGACCTTGTTCCTTTAGGCAGTGAAGCAAACCTTTTAGAGACTTAAGAGACCTCAGTTTATGGACATTTGTGATTGGGGTGGAAGTGCCCAAAAATTTCTATAACAGTTGCCCCCTAAAGCATGAGGTCGTTAATCGTTTTTTATGTCGGGTGAAATGCTTTACTATGAGGATCTGAAGTTTTTCCGAGCTTGGAGGTGACCTGTAATAAGATACAATACAATAGATTATTTGACAACATTTTTTCATGATCTAGCTGAGGCGAGCATTCCCATGTTTAGATTTATAAACTCATTTTCATGTAAATAGGACAGACGATCGCCTGTGTGACAAACTGATGATATGGACACATCATCCTTTGATTTGGATGATCATTTGTTCGGAAATGATGTACACTGGATGTTTTTATATTCCTCAATATATCGCAGCCCGAATGGATGAAACTAGATCCAGGTTCTTCAAACTCGGCCAATATTCTCTCGGAGTACAAGTCGATCCATGTGAAAAATGTTTTGGAGTTGAACATGGAAAGACATTGCCTGATTACCAGCCAATGATGTAAGCTGTTAATAGGCGCGAGAGGAATCACCAATAATGACAATGACCCTCAAGGTACTTACAGTATAATTTACGTGGTGTGAAAAAGGGACTTGGTGTCAAAAACCACGCAAAATCTCTCGGTCGAAGGCCATTGATGTAAACCTGTCGCTGAAAGTGAGAAACTTGCCATTGAGGCATGCAAGCTTCAAACTACTGAAAGGGTTGTTCCTAAGTCAACTTCTTGGATAATGAGTTGATGTCGACAAGAAGCGACCCATCGCAGGAGGGCCTTAATGAATCCCACATCAATGACACGGAACGAAGCAAATTATTTTGGAGGTGAAAACAAACTGACAATATAGGGTTCAGGATGGCGGTCATGAAGGAATGAAGCTTGAATGTATTGCAGTGGGTGAGACTCAGGTGAATTGTCTGAATGACTTCTATTGAACATATCAGTGACACTGACGATAGATTGGTAGCGTTAACCCCAGAGATGGATGGTGTGACGGACCAATGGTGAAGACCAGTGAACGAAACAACCCAACTCGGCATGGATGTGGAAGGAAAGTGTCATGTTCAAGAGCGACTTGCTACCAATAAAGTTTCTTCTTGTTTTCTTCGTAATTTTACCCAGTCCTTGCTGACCAGTACCTCTTTATTTTTATCAAGCTTGAGGAGGATAATATATGCTTGTTCTATAATCCGCCCTTCAGGTGAACCTGTCGCTATATTTTAGCGAGCCTAGCGACAGTGGAACTCATTCTCGTCTTGTTGGATGAGTTTGTCGCTATTAGTTTTAACGAGTTTAACGAAAAAGACAACTCGGTCTCTTTCAATTTTAGAGAGTCTAAAAGAAACGGAAAGAAGACTTCGAAGATTATTTTTCGTTGTATAATCCCTTAAGTCTGAAAAAGCGTAAAATAATACAAAAGGGATGAATTTTCGATAGTTTTAACGAGCCGAACAAGACAAGTGCTCGATC
>APFE030241287.1:0-32671 GCA_000404065.3 Pinus taeda
TGGTTCCACACATAGTCTTTACTTGTTAGGTTTATTTCAGCTGGGAATCCGGCGCTGAAATCCATTTCCGCACAGATGCGTGCATAGGTGGTTCTGGCATATTCCTCTGTTTCTGGGCACCTGCAGTAAAATTTCCCAATTGCATTTCCGATGGCTTTTAGCGAGGAGAGATTCCAGAGATGCAAGGATAGTCTTGGAAATCTCACCCAAAATGGTGCTGAGGTTATCACTGCTGTAGAGGGATCGAATGATGGGTTCCATGGCTTCATGAATAGGCCTGATTTTTCCCAAAACCAAGGGCCGGAGTCTAGAATACATTGTCTGCTTTGAGGATTTTCAAAATCTACTATAAAGAAACCTCTAGCACAGGGGTAGATATTAATTTCATCAGAAATGATAGGCTTCCATACCTCCGAGATCCAATTGTGGAGTGCTATAAGCCGCGGCCAAAAACCATTGAACCGGCAAATTAGGACACTTTCGGAGAACTTCAAAGCTTCATCGAGTGAGTCCTGGACCACTTGGATAGTGGGAGCTAGGGCTTCACTCACGATATGGGCAGGAGATTGCCCTTCAGAGGCGGATGAGCCACCAGTTATTTTTGCGAAGCTCGGAGCCATATTTTACTTGCTCGGGAGAACCGAGACTTCTCAAGAGAGGAGAAGAGGAGCGCTGCTGGAGAGGAGTCAGGAATATATACCTGTCTCAAAATGCCGAGATCTGAGCCACCGAGACTTCTGAGATCCGCAGAAGAGGAGAACCGAGACTTCTGAGATCCGCAGAAGATAGATCCACCACCGAAGAAGAGGAGAACCGAGACTTCTGAGATCTGAGCCGCCGAAGACTTCTGAGATCTGATCCGCAGAAGAGGAGAACCGAGACTTCTGAGATATGATCTGCAGATCTGAGATCTGAGATCTGACTTCAAGATGACTGCAAGATGAATCACGTAAATCTTTTTTTTTTATCTCCGCGGAAGAGGAGATTCTGAGATCCGCAGAATTTGAGTTTACGAAACTGCACTCCTAACACATGTTGCTCCAGAAAATTCGAGGTAAGATGCAAGAGCACCACCAGCCAGAATCAGAAAATTATTACCTGTTACCCTGGAAATTATCACCTGTTCACCATATATTGACAGATCTAAAACACTACACAAGGTTCGTGTATGATCAGGTCGATAAATTGGAAGAAACGAAGGTTGAGTGCCAGCGCTGAATCAATTGATGAGTTATGGTCAGTGTGAGCTTTTATGGTTTCCGGAGGAGAACAACTGCAGCGTAGAGTCAACTTAGGGCGGCGGTTCGCGTATGGCGGGCTGGTCATAGATCTCTAGTGATGAGAACAGGGGAAAATGCCGAGATCTGAGCCACCGAGACTTCTGAGATCCGCAGAAGAGGAGAACCGAGACTTTTGAGATCCGCAGAAGATAGATCCACCACCGAAGAAAAGGAGAACCGAGACTTCTGAGATCTTAAGTAATTTATCATCCTATTCATTCTTAACTCTTTTTAGTATTTTTATTATTTGTTTAATGAGCCTGAGCCCTATATTTTATTGTTGACCTTGTTTTATTTATGGTTTACATTTCTTTGAATATATATATATATATATAAACATATGTTTTATTACTTATGTATATTTTTGTTTTGTTATTTATTTTCCATTTATTATTTTAATTTGTTTATTTATTTCCAATTAATTACTTTTATATTATAAAATGATCTTGTCTCATTAGGGATTTTTATAATTTTTGACTTTCCTCTTGTTTGGAGTTTACTTTGATTTTTTTTTTGTAGTTATTTTAATATATTATATAATATATATTATATATTATCGTAATAAATGATTTTTATTGAATATTTGATTTTAATAAAATAATTTAAATATTAATTTTCAAAAACTAGCAACATAGCGCGTAATCATCACTTCCAGGGCTTGCACCCAGTAACGAGGACTTCCCTAGATTACCAAGACTTCTCGAGAGTTCACCCACCCGAGAGGTCACCCATCCCAGATTGCCTCTGACTCAAGCGCGCTTAACTATGGAGTTTTCCCCACAATCAAGCCCACTTAGCTTGCTACAACATTTGCAAAACCTGATGTAATGAGTGCTAAGTGAAGTATTCAAAACACATTAATTGCTAATGTTTTGCAAATGGGGTAGCAAGCTAAGTGGGCTTGATTGTGGGGAAAACTCCACAGTTAAGCACGCTTGAGCCACAGGCGATTTGGGATGGGTGACCTCCCTATAAGTCTTAGTTATGGGTGCAAGCCCTGGCCCCAGAAGTGATGGTTGATATTATGTGATTCATTTCACTAGTTCAATTCCACTTCTTCGCATTCTACACCCTTGTGAGCATCACCTCATATAATGAGTTCAATAATTAAATATTATTGTTTAAATATAGCTGTTACTTGAAATTATGATCTCTACATTACTCTCTATTTAAGCCTTTGTCATGCTCTGCCTCTTTAATGAAGTCATCAAATTTACTTTTATGTTGTTTGGGTCACACTACTCAGCATAGCTAAATTTTAACCCACAAATTTGAACCAAAACATTTACACCACCGAAACAAAACAGTGTCACCATCTACTCTCATCTACTCTCTTTATCTCTCTTTATGTGAGCCTCACAAACATTATTTAATGTAAATTTATATAATAAATATAATAAATATTAACTTTGAATAACTTTGAATACTTGACCTTTGGGTATAATGATTTTGGAATCTTTAAAATATCAATTCGCTGAAGTCTTCCCGGACTTTAATTGGATTTTCCATTTGAGGAAAGTGGAGTTGACAGCAATTTTGGTATGATTCCATATCGACATGGACCAGGGAGTTGGTGGTTCATTCTTCATGAAATGACTTAATTGTTCTCTGACGCGTTTCTTGCATAATCAAGTAGTATTTATTTGACATGGACAATGGCATTGGTCGTAACTTGGTAACTGAAAGTCTTACTTCCTTTCGAGTGAAAGTCTTTATTTTGTTTATTCATTTTCACACCGAATGAACTTGGGTTGGGTTGGACTGATGAAGGAGAATTGAACCACGCCACACCCACGTCACAGAAGACCAAAATCTTGGCTACAGGCTTCAACCAACTGGGCTACCATCCGGGCTTCAACTTTTTCTACTTTTTCATTATTACAATTCATACCATTTCAACTAAGCTCAAATTTGGGATTGACTTCTTAACGAGGCCCTGCTATAACCCTTCCTACAATGGTCTGCTCATTTTCTGTGATAAAGTAGTCACAAAAGCTTCGGCATTAGTGGCTATTATCTTGAATTTATGTTGTTGTCAACTATCCACCGAACTTCTGATAGCCTTTCTCAGATCACGTTGTACTGGTTGGTTTGTTAGAGAAGCCGAGCGAGAGATGAAATTGTCACTTCAAGGTTTATATATATATATATTCACATATATTCTGTGTGAGTGCCTTTCTTGTGTAAGAAAAAATTCACATCATGGCTGAATGTATGGTCGTCTCTGGATTTGTTGGCGCGGGCATAGACAAAGTAATCAACCAGATTCTCCACCAGATAAGGATTGCAATTCGATACAAAAAAGTATTGGGCTCCCTTGAGCGTCTGGTAACGGACATCCAGCCTATCATCAAGCAGATCCAGCGATACCGCCCAGCATTGAACAGGAAGAATGGAATCCCCACTTCTCAGTGTTATAATAAGGCTCCAGCAATCAATATATGGCTTAAAAAGTTGGATCTGCTTCTCCGACAAGCATCAGAACTGGTGCAACAATGCACAGTTGCTACAAGGTATAATGTTATTTTCCGACATCAATCAAGTAGAAAGATCAGTCATCTTATTTCAGATATTAAAGAACATCTACAATTGTCTCCTTTGGCTGCGTGGGCCCAAATTCCTGAGCTCTTAGAGGAACTCAAGCAGGAAATTGGGCAGACTACAGAGGAAAGCGTCGAAGCCACGCCTTCTTCGAATATTTCTTCCGCAACCACATCCCAATCTCTTTTTTCAACGGGATTCTTCATCCAGGAACCCCTTATAGTCGGACAAGAAAGAGATTTTGCAGAACTCGAGAAATTAGTGACCGATTCAGAGTTCTCGTCCATTGGCGTGGTTGGCAAGGGTGGTTCGGGAAAGACTCTGCTTCTCAAAAGAATTTTCAACAGTAAAAACGTGCGGAATGCCTTTAACGGAGGCTTACTGCTTTGGCTTACTGTTTCTCAGTGTCCGTCATATAAAAGACTTGGGAAAGAACTCTGTCAGCAGATGACCATCCAAACAAATATGCATGATGTGGAATATAATCTGAACCCAGAAGGTGTCAGAATCTGGATGAATCAGAGTTTGCGGGCAAAGAGATTTGCCTTGTTCTTAGATGACGTATGGGGAGACGGTGCAAAATTGCTGGAAGAATTAGGTGTGCCCTTGCTAACCGACCATTCGACCTCCAAAGTTATTGTGAGTTCGAGGGATAACAGAGCACTGTTAGAGATGGGGGTTAATGCAGAAAGGTCCATAATAAAAATGGAGGATTTGCTTGAAGATGAGAGTTGGCCGTTGTTCGCTCATCACGCCTTTCCATATAACAACAGAAATCCGCCAGCAAGCATTCAGGAGAAAACGGCCAGGGTTGTGTGTGCCAAGTGTGGAGGGCTTCCCCTGGCAATCAAAGCAGTTGGCAGGTCAATGGCAGGCATTACTGATCCAAAAGAGTGGGAGTTCGCAGTCCGGAGGCTGCCAAACGCCGATGGTCAAGGCCTTCAAGAAGCTCTATATGATCCCCTGAGGTGGAGTTATGACGCCCTAGGCAGGTACGACATTAATCTGCAGTTGTGCTTTTTATACTTATCTGTATTTCTAGAAGACCAGATCATCTGGATCGAACATCCGATTAGGCTGTTTATAGGCGAAGGGCTGCTTGCAAGAAAGAAAGTGCAAGATGAGCGTAGCCACGACCCATTTGAGGTGGGGAGAATTTACATCAACCTTTTGGCGGATCGTTGCTTGATCGAGCCCACATTGAGAGATGTGGATGGGTCGGTGGTGTATTTCAGAGTGCACGACGTCCTGCGAGATTTAGCAATACAAATTGGTGAGCGGGAAGAAAACTTCTGCTGCCTCGCAGGTAAGGGTTTGGCAGCCTTAACTGAAGATGAATGTTCAGGGCGCACTCGGTTTTTCTTGAACTACAACAAATTGAGATCGCTCCCGGTGTCGTTCCGAGCTCCAGAAATCTCCTCATTGACCTTGGCTGGAAATGCAAATCTCGGAGAAATTCCAGGAAAACTGGTTCGAGGTATGGTCTCCCTAAAAATTTTAGATTTGAATGGGACGTCCGTCCGGTCATTGCCGGAGAGTGTAGGGTGTTTGAAACAGTTGGTATGCCTTGCATTGGTAGGGGTGCCCATTACTAGGCTGCCTGCCTCACTTACAGATCTTGTAAGCCTGGAAGTTCTCCTACTTGGTGGGTCTAAAATCACAGAATTGCCTTCGGACATTCATAGGCTAAGATCCCTAAGGCTTTTAGGGCTTGAGCGTTGTGAAGATTTACAATCTCTGCCTCGGAGTATAGCACTGCTTACCTCTTTGCAATGCTTACTGATGAATGGTTGCAGTCGGGTGTGGACAAAAAACGGCCAGAGAAGTCGTTCTAAAATGGTGGCTTCTATCAATGATTTGCGCACTCTGACACAGCTGAAGAAGTTATACCTGGATAACAATGGAGAATTCATTAGCCAGGGAACAATGGGGAGCATGGATCAAATGGAGACACTCCAATTGAGATTCACAGCGCTCACAAATTTAACAGATGACTTCTTCAGTATGTACAAGATCAAAAGGCTTTTGCTAAAATGTCCTTGTGTGGTTAAAATGGAGAGCAGGTTTTATAAATTTCAGAATTTAAGTTCACTTAGATTGGAGGGATGTAATAAGTTGGAAGAGCTTCCAGATTTACATAACCTTCAAAACTTAAAAAAATTAGAAATCATAAATTGTTTAAAATTAAAAAAATTCCCAGAAAATTTTGGTAAAAAAGGGACATTTTCTTTATTGGAAATATTTTCAGTAGTTTTGTTAAAAAATTTAGAAGAATTACCCGTGATAGAAGAAGGTGCAATGCCTTCACTTCAAATTTTCACTATCATGTTATGTGAAGCATTGAGGATGTTACCACAAAATTATTTGAATATTAAAAAACTTCAAAAAATAAGACTTTGGGGTTGTTCAATGGTGATAGAGAATCTAAAGAAAATAAAAAACACAAACAAAACAGTGAAAGTAGTAACAAAGTCTACAACAGAGGTTATGAATATTTTAGACAGATGGATTAGGGTAGAAAATCTGAGAGAACATTATTTTTATGGTGAATTTTGGTGTAATGAGTTTTCTCTCTTTTTACAAGAGATTGGGGAGAGGACGGGCTACATGTCCACCGGAACTTTAGGATTGTGTAATTTTTATACAGAGTCACTTTAGACTTCCAAATTTTTCCAAGATATGTAATAACATGTACATTATTTCCAGATTTCTTTTTAACATGTGATGTGTTGAATTTCTTTGCTTGATATGATGAAAATCCAAGTTGTCTGAAATATCTTATTTTTAACTCCAAAGTTATATTGGATAATTAATAACAAGTGGATCTCACTTATTTAAAATTGGAAAAAAATCATTTTATTGTAATTTTTATTTTTTTAATAAAAATTTAAAAAATATATAAAAATTATTTAAATATTAATTTTTCACAAAATAATATACACATATAAATAATTTCATAAACAAGTTAACGTTGGTATTTTTTTCCTTATTTAATTCATTCATAATAAAAATCTACTCATACACCCTCACAATTATTAAACCCTATTCAATTTAAAAATCTCCCCCTATTCAATTTAAAAATCTCCCTCATATCTAAAAATAGGAATCCTCTCTCATATCTAAAAATACCATTTATGTTCCATCATAAGGTAATTCATTAAAAATAAAGTTTAGAATTTTTTTCCCTTATTTAATTCATTTATAATGGAAGTTCTACTCATACACTCTCACAATCATTAAACACTATTCAACGTAGGAATCCTCTCTCATATCTAAAAATACAATTGATGTTCCATTATCTTGAATGTAATTCATTAAAAATTAAGTTTAGAAATTTGTAATTATATTATGGGAAGATGTTATAATGTTTGGAAAATTATATATTAAATAATATTTAATTAAAATATATGTCATTTCATGAAAAAACAAAATTATTTTTAATACATTAATTTAAAATTTAAAATAATAATAATTATTATAGATTGACGGTTCATGATTCATATCAGGCTTGATGAAAGTGGCGTATCATAAGATTACATGTCGATGTTGTTTCGAACACCAATGGGTTTATCGACAAGTGAAAGAACAAGATCCAGCTTAGCATGTAAATGGTGAGAAGAGCCTCCAAGGCTAACTAGGCCAATGGCTAAATTGGACTAGGGACCTTAGTCCAATTTAGCCGTTGGCCTAGTTAGCCGTTGGAGGCTCTGGTCAAGCTATTTAACATGCAAAGCTCGATCTGGTTCTTCAATTTGTCCTGACAGTGAACCACACTTCCAACGGCTAAATTGGACTAGGGACCTTAGTCCAATTTAGCCGTTGGCCTAGTTAGTCGTTGGAGGCTCTGGTCAAGCTATTTAACATGCAAAGCTCGATCTGGTTCTTCAATTTGTCCTGACAATGAACCACACTTGTTGATTCGAAACACGTAGACAAATGATAGATTTTGTGATTTACGCCAAAAAATCTCTTATAAATTATTTTATTCATAATGGAAGTATACTCATACACCCTCACAATTATTAAACCCTATTCAATTTAGGAATCCTCTCTCATATCTAAAAATACAACTTATGTTCCATCTTAAATGTAATTCATTAAAAATAAAGTTTAGAAATTTGTAATTATGTTATGGGGAAGATAGTATAATGTTTTGACAATTATTATTAAATTACTTAATTAATTAAAAAATTATCCATTCAATTAAAAAAATAATTATTCTCAATTACATAATTTTAAATTAAAAATATTTAAAATAATAAATTATTAAAAAAGGGGTAAAAAAACATTTTATTATTAGAACGATTTTAATATTTTATTTAAAATTTTAGAAAAATTACTATGATAAAAAAAGATACAATACTGCCTTCAAATATTAACTAGCATATTATAAAAACATTGAGAATTACCATAAAATTATTTGAATATTAGAAACGTCAAAAATAAGGCTGCCGAATATTATTTTTATTTTTATAGTGAATGTTAGTGTAATAAATTTTATTTCCTTTTACGAGAGATGAAGGAGAGGATTCGCTACATGTGCACACAAATTTTAGGATTACATAATTTTTAAATGGTATTATTTTAGATTTCCAAATTTTTATCTTATATATATTAAGATATTTTATATTTCTTCTTTAAGTATGATGGGTTCAATGTGTTTAAAATGATGTCATGAAATTTTAAGTTATTCAAAATATTTTATTTTAAGCTGTAAAATAATTATTGATAATTGAATTATTGATGATTAATCAATAATTTATCATTAAATGAATTATATTTAAATGAAATTTAATTTAAAATTTAATATACTTTATTTCAAAATATAAAATATATATTTTATTTTTAAAAAACTATTTTGATTATATAGACCAATAATAAAACTCAAAATAAAATATGCATATATAAAAACATCCATAAACCATTATCAAATTTATTAATTATTAATATTTTAAGTTATGAATCTTTGTATTATAAAAAATATACAAAGTTTATAAATTGGGAGCATCTTAGCCAACCGATTATTGTATTGAGCCAAAAAAAAAAAGGTTGGTTGTCATAAAAATGTTACAGGTAGAACCATTTGTCAATATGATTGAAACTATATGACTTCATGTAAAGTGTAGAACATTAAAAAAACATGAGAACAACAAAAATACATTAGCCACAAAATGACTTAAGTCGCAGTGCCAAGTTTACTTGTTGAGGTTCTGCTCGCCATGCTTAAGCTCAAGTGGATCTTCCCATTCCACTAACATTGATATATAGTATTTGTCATCATTAGGTAGAGGGTGCTCAACCGGAAAAGGATGCCTAGCTAGTAGATGATGCATTGTTGGCAGAGGATGGTTGATGCCACCATGGCATATGGTTTGGGCTCCTTTTCTGCTAGGT
Source organism: Pinus taeda (assembly GCA_000404065.3). Classification (NCBI taxonomy): domain Eukaryota; kingdom Viridiplantae; phylum Streptophyta; class Pinopsida; order Pinales; family Pinaceae; genus Pinus; species Pinus taeda. The sequence continues at coordinate 9,216 of APFE030241287.1, forward strand.
GTTTTGAGATCTACTAGAATTTCTTGCATTGTACTATGCAGTCGCTGAGGCATGGATGATGATTAACCCTCATTTCTCCTCATATTTTTCCTATGTGGTCTGGTGTCTTGTGACATAGAATCTATAAGGCTCTGAGAAGAGGAACTATTTGTAAGCAAGGATTTAAGAGTTGAAGACCTAGAACACCAACAATATCACATAACATTGCCTAGGAGCGACTCTTGTGAAAGTCAAGGTCCATAACACGACCCTCGAGCTCTGCATTAGCATCTTCCTAATGTATGAGGTGGAAACCCACCAGATAGTGAAGGACCAACATGTTGTCGCTAGTGTTTCGCAACTCTCGGGCCTCCAAGTCTGCAACCAAGCACCAATATTGTCGGAGGATGTTGTCATCAAAGTGTTTGACTCCCTATCCATGCTGACGAGGGAGAGGTAGTTTGCCTCTGTCTTTGCCTCCCCTTTCAGGTCTGCCACGCTCTCTCACCATAGATACATAGTAGATATACCTCCAACCTTTTACTGCTCACTCCTCTAACTTTCTGTAGCTAACATCTCTGCTTTTGGTTGCCAATTCCTATGACCTTCTTTAAATTTTCATTGAGTGGATGATTACAAAGATTAGGTGGATGAGCATGCCAATCTCTATTAGACCATCAATGTTGGGGATATACTAGCATGAAACCACCACCGAAACTTGATCTTTATGCAGCCAAGAGGGCAAGCTAGTGGCACCACCATTATCTTGAATAATCGCAATAACCATTAGAGTAGTGTTGACAACACTGGACCCGACAACATTTAGGGGATCTCCCTGGTACAATGTCCCAACTAGACCTCACACTGTTTGGTGTAGGAGTCCCATCAGATACGATGGCTCGGTTGCCATTATCTTAGATATTTTCCTTAGATCTTGCGGTTCAGCACGTGAGAGTGTCATGACTGTATATTAGAAAAGTGAGGTGAGTATGCCTAGTGAATTCGTAATGTAACCTATGTTTGGGTTCTCTTACTGTAAAGGGAGAGAGTAAAAGTGAGCCTCTAGATGAGAGGTAGTAGTACCACCCAGGGAGAGGCACACGTGAACCAACAAGTGTCTGACTTGCATCAAGCAGAGTAGTCCATAACGAATGTGGCAGTCATTAAAACCAAAGTACAAGGGAAAACACATACACCATCCAACAGAGTAGTCCATGGAGAGGTGATAGTCGTTATAACCAATAAACAAGAATGGTCTTTCTAATGTCCCGCAGAGTAGTCCACATGGATGAGACAACAATGATAAACAATACAACACATCTTCAACAATGTAAGTACTAAAATAACCAAAGCAGTTCAAGTATACTAGTACAAGTTAAGCAAACATGCATTACAAATGTTTAAAGAGCAGTCTTACAAACATCTAAAAAATATGTGTCAAAACGTGTTGGCCTTAATAGGCTTATGAATTAAGAAAAAGAACGAAGACACATATGTACACCATACATCACTAGTGCGAGTAGTGGGACATTGGAGCCACTCCTTTCTCCTCAAAGAACATACTACATATTCTCAAGGCTACGTGGGAGGAGCCAAGGTGAAAAGTCGTTGATCATACAATGGGAGGGGTATATATAGCCAAGGGTTATGCTTGACCCTTCTGACACTTGGACTACCCTCATGACTGTTCAACTTCTCATGACTTTTCAACTGACATGACTCTTCAAATTTTTGTGTGCGTCCATTGGACTTCACTTTACATTACATTCAGTTACAACGGATATGGCCCATAGTGGTGATGTGTCCAAGACAGCTCATGACACAACTCGACATGACACTGCTAACATGTGTCGTCTTACTGTGGTGTCCATGTCAAGTTGCCACGGTACTGAGTGATGGATGTACTCTTGGACTGCTTTGTCTTCTCCTTCGAATGACGTAGTGTTGCAGGGTCTTTGATGGTATTGGTCTTACATGATGGTCCAATGCATGTGTTCCTTTCACTTGTTGCTTCATATGTTTGGTATGTTCGTCCAACTACATGCAAGTCTTCTAGCATGTGCACTCCTTCATCTTGTTCCTCGTTTTTCCATGATCAACCAGTGTACCTGTTCTTGAAATTCACTCATGATGGGTTGACATCAAATCCAAAACCTCCTAGTCTAGCATAATGCATTGTTCATGTGTTCTGAGTGACGGGGAGGGAGGAAAACTCACTGAGACAATGCAAAGCACAGCTCAGGTTGGAATGAGGAACTCTGGGAGGATAGCCTACACTATCGTGAAAAATGCGCAATGAACACTGGGAGGCAGAATTGCACACTGAAGGTCACCAGTGTTCACTGCACGGTGGGATTCTAAGGGGGGCACTTCTGCACAGTTCCTAGAAGGAAGACAAGACAGGCTTGTAGGGGACAGCTGGGAAATTATGTGTTGTTTCCAAAGGTAAGAAATGGTAGGGATGCAGAGGGACAACTCGACAGTTCTCCGCAGTTTCCAGAGGGAAGATAGAGCAGGGTTGTAGAGGGACACAATTCTGCATAGTTTCTAAGAGTAGTGCAGGACAAGGCTGCAAGGGATCTGTTGAGGCATGAATGCACAATTACAGAGAACAATTCAGAGCAAGGTAGCAAAGGATCAGCTGGGCATCTATGCACAGGTTTGGAGGACAGTGAAGACCCAGGTCTCAGAGAAGTGCAGATTTCTGGCAGACAAGAAGGAGGCTTGTTGACTGTGCTTGAGAAATGCACAGTTCAGTTTGGACATGGAGGCAATATCTGCAAAATTATGGGAGGTAGACAGGCTGCTCACCTCTGTGATTGCACATTGCAACTCACTTGGAGGACAACCCCAAGCACTACGTAGTTCCAAGAAGCAAAGTAGGGTCATTGAGGGTTGAGACTATGCAGTGTAGCTCAATTAGGGTCCAGTGGAAGAGGGTTGTCCAGTCGGACAATTTTTCATGAAAATGGTTAAGTGTCGAAAGAAATTGAACCTATGCAAACTTGACATTGTGGTCATACACTTAGCATACTTGACAATGAGACAAGATAGACCACCGGGATAATAAGAGAAAACATGCCCTCTGTGAGACTATCTTAGAGCTAAGAGTGATGAGCACGACACATGTGATAGACCTTCGAACGTCCGTGACGACACTTGCGCAACATTTCTTACAAATTTGTGTGTAAGTACGACGGATGTTCATATAGCGAAGACAACCCAAACACACAAAGACAAACCTTCAAACTCACCAGAACAAGATCGCAAACATGACAAAGAAATTAACATGCCAAAAGACGACCGCTTGTCAAACAAGCAAAAAGGTGAAAAAGACTTCACAAGATCTCATGGGGTGAGCTCGAGTGTTTGCAACCATCAAAAGAAAAACAAGGAAGGCTTCAAAATTTGGATGCAAGCTAAAATTTTGGAGGGTGTTGCAGTCGTTACAACACTTGGCGACACACTGGTTGAATATCAGCTTCTCTGTTTTAGTTCATTTTCAATGGAGGGCCTTGGTGTTTCGGGGAGTATTGATTCGTTGTGCAGATCACTTCGACTTCCCCACTTACCCCATGGACCGACATGATTCACCTTGTAGAAACTTTGTTGAACACAACACAAAATTGAGCTAGATTCATAGTGTTTCAAATCAGGAAGGGTAATTTGGCTCACGAGCTTAATATTTTTCATAGTATAGTTTTCATCTATGGTGTTTCTCTACCACCAGCAGGCTTGAAAAGTACCCTGACAAAGTCACGCAAGAACAAAAACATTGCTCCACTACCAACGAGTCTAGACAGTACCCTGGTGGAGTTGCTTGCTTCACCTCTATGCATAGGAAGCCTTTCTCTTCTTTTTCCTTTGTTATTTTTGAAGGAGGACTGTGTATCGACACTTATTTATTTTTGGGGCGGAAGAGGGATCTTGAATTATTGAGAGCAGAAGAGGTTGTTCCTTCAGAGAATCATGTAAAGACCTCTGATTCAGGTTTTCTCATTTAGATTTTCCCCTACTCCATTTCTACTAGTTCGATAAGCTTGAACACACAGAGCAAAAAACTGAGTATATGCATGAGGTTTCCCAGACTGGACACTGGTTCATGGTTTAACCAAAAATTTCCTTACAAACAGATCGTATTTTCTGTCAAGACTTCGTCAGCCAAAAGTTACAACCAAGCACAAAGAAGACAGACAAAACACTTGACAAGCACTGCAATGTCACAAGACTCTTTGAAATTCAGCCATATACACGTTCAGAAGCCAGGACGTAGTGCGGGACATCACTTATTTACAAAAGAAAGAAACAAAACAGAGGAAAAACATCAAAGAAACAGAATAATAAAGTAAATAAAAAAAACATAACATCAATGAAATAACTATGTACACAGTGTGGGGTGCGGCCCCAGATCAATGAAAATGTCATTTTAAGTCCTGGTCATTGATAGGGAGAGTGTCAATCTTCCCGTCAAGTGATTGTAGATGATATGTGTGTTGGCCAAGCTTCTCGTGAACGATGAATGGGCCAATCCATAGGGATCGAAACTTCATTAGTTTGCCTTTGTCTTCGTGGGGTGTATCCCTCTTCAAGACTAAGTCACCCTCATTGAAGTTGGTACTCCTTGTAGACTTTCTATCAAACCATCTCTTGATACAGTTCTAGTGAAGTGTAAACTTTTCTTTTGCTTTCACCCTTTCTTCCTGTAACTTGTGCAATGTGTCCACCCTACGCTGAACTAGTAGACATGACTTGCCTTGGGATTCTTGGGACAACTGGAGAGTAGGCAAGTAGATATTTGACGGGAGGATAACTTCTTTTCCGTATACCAGGAAGTAAGGGTAGGTATTAAGAGAGGGCTTAGGTGTGACTCGGTCAGCCCATAGAGCATTCACCAGAGTGGAGTACCAGTTTTGTTTTTTTGAGTAAATGGTCTTTTTTATGATGCAGATAAGATTTTTGTTTATGGACTTGGGAAAACAATTTCCCTGAGGGTAGTAGTTAGCATAATGCTTTAACACAATACCATTTTGTAATGCAAATTCATAAAACTTTAATGAATAAAAGTACATTGCATTGTAAAAAACAAGTGATACAGGAATGCCAAACTTCGAGATGATGTTTTGCCTTAGGAAGTTGATGACTTCCTAGTCATTCACTTGTTTTAGCAGAACTGCTTCTGTCCACTGCGTAAAATAATATGTAGTAGTTAAGATGTAGCAGTGCTACTTTGACGAATGTCGGAAAATCTCCCTAATGATGTCCAAGCCAAACTGTTGGAATGGTTTGTCCACTGCAACAAGCTGCAACGGGGCTGTTGACCTTCAATTTTTGCTGACACATATCTGACAGACCAGATACTTGAGGGCATAGGCATGTGCATCTTTGAATAATGTAGGCCAATAGAAACTGACCCCCATGACCTTGTGCGCTTTGTGTTTCTCGTGAAGTGACCCCTAACTAGTCCATCATGGAGATCACGTAACACCCTTTTTGAATCATGTGCCTCCAGGCAACTGTTGGCTAGTTCGGGCCTGGCCCAGGTTCAGATTTAATTAGCTAAGAAAATCCCTATACTACTAGCCCTTTCGGTAACAGTCCACGAAGCGCAGATTGAGGTCTCACCCGAAGTAGTATGGGGGGGTGTTGGAACCAGGTTTCTGCACCCTTGAGATGTCTGACGGTCTGGTTCGATCCAACTGTTCATCCCTTCACGCAGGTGACTTCGCGCACTTCTCTGTTCCTCACGCCCTGATACATTGCATTCGCGCAGCCCTAACCAGGGCGTTCTGCGCTATTTTCCTAAGACGAACCCGAGATCTTACTTACCAGTTAATTACCTTAGCGTAAATGGATGTCTTACGTTATATTTATTTATACAACACATTCATATGAGTTCGTGCAACAAATAAACAATACACTTGCAATTTATACCAAATCATACATTAAAACAGGAAAAGATACACAAAAATATGGTAAAATTCTCTTTATTGATTTTTCCAACGGTTACAGACTCGACTTGCCCTACGCACTCAGTTGCAGGGGTCTGCGCACTTAGTTGCAGGGGTCACACACTCAGTTGCAGACTACTAGGCCTCTGTGCACTCAGCTGCAGAGCCTTCTCCTACTCTACGACCCAAAGACACCTTTTAGACTTCGACTCAATCACTTAGACTTATCATGCTTCCATTCTTAGTTATGTTCTTTGCTTTCTACTTAGAGCCTCACTCAATATATACAATCCCATGGTTCGCGGACCATGGGTAGGTTTATCAAGCCGACATTACATTACAAACACGAGGGCGGACAACCCTGTGACTCTATCATGACTTCACGCTCCTCACCCACAATTTGCGGAGATTTTACAAAGGATTTGGTCAAAACTTGGGCTTTAAGCCCCAAAACATGTCTTGGGGGTATTCCATGCCCAACAGGCCCCCAACACAAACATCATGAATCGCCCTCGAGTCACTCTGTCGGTGAGGAGATCTTCGCACGAATTCCCTCCAACTCTACTCGAACAGCTACAAGGTCAACAACGCACTGAGCTGCTGCCTGTTGGGTCTGTTGTACGCGTTGTTCCGAGACCACGGTGTCAGAACTACTCCCTTGGATCTATTCCTCTGTCCCCTGCATTTGTTTATAGTCTCGCGCCTTCTTCCGGCTGCTTGGAGTGTGAATATTGTGCTTCTGTCGGTTAGTCAGATAGCCGGACCACCCGTGTATGGCTTCAATCGACTGCCATTCACCTTGCCTGGGAAAGGTTCCCCATTTAGCTTTACCAGTTGTACCGTGCCTCCGTCTGTGACCTCCCTAACAACGTATGGTCCCATCCAATGCATTCTGAACTTTCCCGAGAATTTATCAAATTTACTATCATAGAGTAACACTAAATCATTTACCTTGAAGGTGTGCAACTTAATATGGCGATCTTGCTAGGCCTTCTCACGCTGCTTTTGTACCTGTTGATGGAAGCCAACCAGGAATCGTTCCTCTTCAAGTTCTTCCAACTGTGTGAGCCTCTCTTCTAGGGCTTCGTGGTCCGTCATACCTGTGAGCGTTGTTATGCGTAGACTAGGCACAATATACTCCATTGGCATGATAGCTTCCATGCCATAGACCAACCGGAAAGGTGTTTGTCCCGTCAGTTTCTTGCACGTTGTCTTATAAGCCCATAGTACTACAGATACGCTCAGGTCCCAATCACTCTCCTGCGTGTTGCATACTTTGGTCAGCACAGTCTCCAGTATTTTGTTGAAGGCTTCTACTGTCCCATTGGCTTGTGGGTGATACAGTGTTCTTTTCTGATGATACACCTGAAACTCTTCTATTAGCAAGCTGATGGTTTTGTTCAGGAAATGTGTACCGCGATCACTCATCAAGATTTTCTGACATCCAAATCGAGTCAATACGTATTCAAACAAAAATTTTGCAGTCGTGGCGGCCGTGCAATCTTTGACCGGCTGCGCTTCTATCCAACGAGTTAGGTACTCTATCGTGGTGATAATGTATCTTGCACCCATCTTTCCCTGAGGTTTGATGGGTCCTACAAAGTCAATTGCCCACTTTTCGAAGGGCTGCAATGTTATTTTTGGATTCAAAGGAATCTTGTCCCTCTGCGATGGTTTACCTGTCCTTTGACATATATCACAGGCCTTACAATGTGCTTTTGAATCCTGATGAAGGGTTGGCCACCACAAACCTGCGCGAAGAATATTTTGCGCGGTCGCTTGCCCTGCATAGTGTCCTCCTACAGTGCCAGCATGCACTTCCGTGAGGATCTGACTTCGTTCAATTTCAAGTACATACCTTCATAGTATCTCATCATTTCCCATCTTGTATAGGTGCCCCGCGATGACAGAAAAATCAGCCGCGTGCACCACTAGTTCCTTCTTCTACTAGACGAAGTAGTCCTTCGGTGCAGTCCCCATCGTCAAAAAGTGGATTATATCTTCAAAGTGTCCATCCGCTATGCGCATAGCAAAAAGTTGTGCATTAGGTAATCCTTCCTCCAAATTAGTAGGTTCCTCACCCATCTCAATTCGCGACAAGTGATCTGGTCCTACATTCAGGGGTCTAGGCTTCACAACGACCTCAAAATAATATTCTTGGAACAATAAGAGCCACCTACACATGTGCCCCCCCAACACAAGCTTATTGACCAAGTATTTTAGTGTGGAATGATCTGTATACATCTTGAAGTGTCCTCCTAGAAAATAGTGCCGGTATTTCTGGAGCGCGTACACCATAGCCAACCCCTCGCGTTCAGTGGTTGAATAGTTCTTTTCCGCTTTAGACAACCTGCGACTTGCAAACGCGATAGGGTGATCCAAGCCCTCTCCACCCTCGTGTGTGAGTACTGCTCCCAACGCTATACACGACGTGTTGACATGAACATGAAACTCCACATCCCATTTTGGGAAGACCAGGATTGGCGCGGAGGCTAATTTCTCCTTTAGTACATCCAGGCTTTTCATGCAATCATCATTCCAGCAGAACGTGACATCCTTTTTCAATAATTTCCCCATTGGCGCAGTGATCTGGGCATAGCTTTTGATGAACTTTTTGTAGTACCCTATATGTCCTAGGGCAGCTGTTTAACACTTTGCGGTACTTCCAAATTCAGAATCATTGCAATCTTCGCGGGGTTTACCATCAGTCCCTGTTTGCAGACCACATGTCCCAACAGGTTCCCAAAGGGAATGAGGAATGTACACTTCTTGAGGTTCAACGCAATTTGGTGTCGTTGGCAAGTATCTAGCATCAAGTGTAAGCTCGCTACATGGTGCTTAACCAATCCAAATATAGTCCAGTCATCGAGATAGACCTCAAGGAATTTGTGGATATATTCTTTGAACACTGTAACAACTATGCGCGAAAAGATGGTCGGCGCGTTTTTCAACCCAAACAGCATACCGGTGTATTGAAAGCAGCCCCACTCAGTCATGATGGTGGTCTTGCTCCTGTCTTCTGGTGCGACTTTGATCTGGTGGTAGCCTAAGAACCCATCTGTAAAAGAATATGCTTCTTGTCCGCCGACATTTTCCAATACTTCATCTATGAACGATGTTGGGAATGGGTCATGCACACATGTGTCATTCAATTTTCTGAGGTCCACGCATATTCTTATCTCATCCTTCTACTTCTTTTCATGCACTACCATAGTGCTTACCCAGTCAGATTCTTCCACTGGCTCAATGATTCCAGCTGCGAGCATTTTGTCTAGCTCTACGCGGACCTTTTCCTTGTACTTCAGATTCAAGAGGTAAGGCCTCTTCTTAACAGGCTTCACGTCGGGTTTTAAGGTGATCTTCATCATCCCTAGATCACCAACGATTCCTTTTAAGTCCGTGATCTTGGTCAGGATTAAGTCCTGGTACTCGCAGAGTAACTTAGCGACCTTATCCACTGTCGCGTCATCCAACTAATCATCGAGCGTTGCATACTTAGGTTCGGCTTCCGTACCAATGTTCACCTTCTTTGTCTTTACTAACGCGGTTATGTCAGGGTCTTCAATCAATGGCCCTTGAACCTCACGATAGCCTTCCATTTCTAAAATGTTAGTTTCTTGCGGATATTCTTCATCTTCTTGAGTATTCATGTTGTAACATTCCAGTGTGCAGCTCAGCTGGGTCACCCATTCAAGCTGAAGCAATTCTATTAGCTCGTGGGGTATTCTAAAGATAACTGCTTTCACTTCTTGTAGCGCATCATCAACAGTATCCCACCAACGATCCTTAAACGTGAAGTTTAACATGAATCCTTCACACAAGATATCCCATTCACTTGTTCCATGGTGGAGCTCCGTCCCTATATACCAGTTCATGAGTATAACATCTAGGGTATCACAGAATAGGTGCACCCACTCAGGTTATGGCTCTTCCCCATATACTTTTGTCTATTTGGCGAGGTGCACGCATGGATCATCCCGTCCGTCATACTTATCTTTTAACCGCATTTGAGGCTTTCCAAACCGCATGTGCATCATCCTTCTACATTTGTGCCTATCCTCAATGCTTCTTTGGTGCGTACCCCACCACCTTGTGGGTGTAGCACGGAGTACCCATTTCTGAGCATCGAAGCGTTGCTGTTCCGACACTTCTTTTTCAAATTTGTTCAGGAAGTCATCCACCTCACTTATCCCATCATACGTAGGAAAATTTCTTACCTCCATTGCTATGCAACGCAGTGATCTCGTCATCATGTTACAGTTCAATGTGGTTACCTCGTGTAACCGGTTCCACCATCGTTCTATTTCCTCATCTGAGTCCGATGTGCAGGAGCTTTCGCATTCCCATGAGATTCATCCATCTGCGGTCGAATTCACCTAGTCTTGCTCTCGCTCGGTTATTTTGTAAATGTAGTCCAAGTCATCGTCGATGTCGTAGTTGCGCACAAACTCTGTGTAGCGCGATCCTTCTGCAGGATCCAAAGAAAGGTACAACCATGCGCAGAGACTTTTTCTCAAAAATCATCTTGAGCTTCTTCATATTTATCACCCCATTCATGTCAGTGGCCCAATCTATTCCTAATAGCGCGGGGTAGGGGTTGCTGTCATCAACAATCTCTATCACTTCAAAATCTACTAGCACGCTTGCTCCTTCGATATCTACAATGATTCCCTGCAATCCCCCCATAGGTAGGATCTTTTGCTAGTTCTCCATTCGCAGTTGGATAGGAGACCATTGCAGTGTGGGCCTTCCCATGCGCTCCCATGTTTGCGTCGGCAGGACGTTCACGTCTGATCCTAGATCCAAAATCACTTGGTCCATCTCATATTCCTCAATCTACGTGGTGAATCTCATTTCCCTTCCCGTTCGCGTTGTGTGCTTTTCGAGCTTCCAGTCTACATGTGGTTCTCCTTGCATGGTCCCAACACATCTATTTATGAGTTCCTGCAACCCCCTTATAGCTTTGTTGTCACACAATAGCTTCATGCATGTCTCCAGGAACATTGTGAGTATTGATGGGTCCATTTCTGGCTCCGATCTGTCTTTACTTCCTGAAGTGGAGGTCTAGGCGAAGCTCTTCCTGGCTTCCATGAAGGTTTACTTAGCGCACTCCAAATCGAACTCCGGTTCCTTTGTTTTGAGCCTTGTGAACCCAAGTACTTTCTTCAGGCTGCTTGCCTTTGTCATCCCCTGTCGTAATTCCACTTCGGAGCACAATATTTACATTAGGTTCTTCCCCGCACGGCTCAGACCTCATCATTTGTAGGTTCTGAGTCGGGGGAGGTTGGAGTGCTCCTTTATCGCACAACCTCGCTATCAGTGTGGGACAATCCTTCGTCTCATGATCGAACAATGTACAATACAAACATGATGCTCGCGTTGGATTCGTACAATCACGGGCATAATGTCCTGGCCCTTTGTAATTGTAACATATTAGCTGTCTGCGACCTCTTCTTGGTCCTCCTCCACCTCGGCCTCATCCGCGCCCCTGAAATCTGGTTCACGCCATCCCTGCGTTCTGGTTAAGGGGTCACGTTTTGGCCTGAACTTTGTAGGTAGGGGTCCGATCCATCATCAACTCATAACTTCTATAGGTGTGCTCATCACGTCCCACTGACCTATAGAAATTACAGAACAACTACTGTGAATTCTGTGTATACTTCTGTAATAAATGGAAGTTATTTGTAGCATGCTTTCCTCCTATTTGACAAATTGCGCACCATAATGCAGGCGCCGTGCTCGGTCTTGCTTGTGCCTCTAGTCTCAATGGCATTGGTCCTCCTCTTGCGAGGTAATTTGCAAACACCAGGCAATGGTCCTTGTCATGTCCCTGACCCTTTCATTTAACACACCATACCTCATCGCGCACCTCTAGACGAGCTGTCCTGTATTGTTTCAGACTCTGCATCTCGAGGCACAAGTTTTTCATATGCGCATGGATCTGCTGAACTCCCAGGTTAGGATCCTGTATTGGTGCCTCATGCAGCCTCATCACGATCTCCAAGGCCTCAGCCTGAGTCATTAGCTTCTGTTGTGACAACGTGTTCCTTAGATGTGGCGTTAGCGATGCTAAAAACCATGCACGGTGTTGTCCATTCATTAATGTCATATTAGCTTCACAGATTGTACACTTCAGTTTCTAATCAAACTCCCAAGGGGTATCACCTGGAAGCATTATGATCTTCTTGAACTCAATGATTGACTGCGTCTCTAACTTTGGCCTGCTAAATTATTTGTTCAGCATAGCTTGGATATCCATGATCCCCACATTCAGATTGTCATTGGAATGCTTAATGTACCAGGTCAACGCGCGATCCTACAGAGCACTAACCAACATCGCTTTCTTTATATTGTCATCCATGACTCCCTGCGCTTCCCATACAGCTCTTATCACGAACCATATCTGGTCTGGATCTTCATTCCCTACTCCCTTGAACACTAGAAACTTTATCGCGCTCGCCATATTGACTCACGGTGGTGGCAGAGGTGGTATGGGTGAAGATTGGGGTGAAGATGGTGAAACTGGTAATAATGTAGGTGGGGGTGGTATGCATGGAATTATCTGTCTTATCAAATTGATCGCACTTATTGGTGATACCTTCGTGAGCTCTCCTATACTACCTTCGTTTCTGTAGATTCTCCCACTTCGCATAGCCCCAAACATTAATTTATTCGCATAACCCGTTTCTCACATAGTAGAATTTTAATCCAAGTGTTCAAATATTTAATGTACTTACCTCGCAGCCCTTTGAGGAAACGATGTTCCGCCTCGCTATAGCTGACTGAAGTATCTACTACGAACTCGGTAATGAATCCTCCTATAATTCGATCGAGCCAATGATCAACAACGCGCACGATCTTATCCTCCGATGCTTCCAATCTGCACACCAATTCTGGAGTCGATACAATAGGTCTGTCGATCTTACGCCTTCCTTGGCTATCTGCTAGCTTCACAATCCACTCATATAGCTCAGTAGGGAAAGATGCAAAGAAAATTTTGTGGATATCTGTATATAAGTAACAGTCTAACCACTCTTCTTTTGATAGTCATAGATTCCTGTTTTCCTGCGCCACGAACTCGTGAATCTTTCTGTCCAACCAATCTTCAATTCCTTTCTTTGTCAGATTCTAGTGATACGAAATCAGACATCTCTATGCAGATCCTGGTCCTGACAACAGAACCATTTGTTTGCTTGTTGGGGCCTGACCCAGGTTTAGAGTTAATTAGCCAAGCAAATCCCTGTACCACTGGCCCTTTCAGCAACATTTTGTGGAGCGCGGATTGAGGTCTCACCCGAAGTAGTATGGGGGGGTGCTAGAACACAGTTTCCGCACCCTTGAGATGTCTGAGGGTCTGGTTCGATCCAACTATTTGTCACTTCGCGCAGGTGACTTCGTGCACTTCTCTGTTGCTCGCGCCTTGATACACTGCCTTCGCGCAACCCTAACCAGGGTCTGTGGAGCTTCCACACTTCTGGAGCAACATTCTGCATTATTTTCTTAAGACACACCTGAGATCTTACTTACCAGTTAATTACCTTCGCATAAATGGATGTCTTACGTTATATTTATTTATACAACACATTCATATGAGTTCGTGTAGCAAATAAACAATACATTAAAACATGAAAACATACACAGAAATATGGTAAACTTCTCTTTATTGATTCTTCCAATGGTTAGAGACTCGACTTGCCTTGTGCACTCAGTTGCAGGGGTCTGCGCACTCAGTTGTAGACTACTAGGCCTCTACACACTCAGCTACAGAGCCTTCTCCTACTCTACGACCCAAAGACACCTTTTACACTTCGACTCAATCACTTAGACTTATCATGCTTCCATTCTTAGTTATGTTCTTCGCTTTCTACTTAGAGCCTCACTCTATTTATACAATCCCATGGTTCGCGAACCATGGGTAGGTTTATCAAGCCGACAATACATTACAAACATGAGGGTGGACAACCCTGTGACTCTATCATGACTTCACACTCCGCGCCCACAATTCGCGGAGCTTTTACAAAGGATTTGGTCAAAACTTGGGCTTTAAGCCCCAAAACATGCCTTGGGGGGATTCCATGCCCGACAACACCTAAGCAAAATGTTGTTGTGATGTTTTTTGTAAAGCACTCCATGCACCAACTAGTAAGAGAGAGATTTGAGTCAGATTGCCCTCTTTTTCCGCATAGAGAAGTGAGAGGGCATGGTGCCATGCTCAAGATACTGGTGCACATCTGCATACCAAGAGCTTTCGTGCGAAGTGGAGCAGGGGGGCTTCACTCAACATTATACATTTCAATTTCTTGCTCCTAGACGACGAGCTCTCCTTCTTCCTTTTGCCCATGTACTGCTTCCACTGCTAGTCTGCAAAGATAGTGACCCTTGATGATGTGAACTGGCTTGATGTCAAGATCATATTTTTGTAGTCCCATCATTCAGCTCACCCTTCTTTCACCCAGCTCTTGTTGAACAAGCAATGATCTGATTGTTGGGTGCATCACAAAGACAATGCAATGATTTTTCAAGAGGTAGGTTCTGAAGTGTTTAACCGCCTTGTATACTGCGTACACTTGTTTTTCCATGGTGGGATAGTTTAGTTCAGGTCCTTGCAAGCTCGCACTCATGAAAGAGAAAGGTTGTTCATCGTTCAACTCATCTTTCGTAGTGAGCACAACAATGAGTGAAGTGTTAGAAGCAAAAGTGTAGAGAAAGAAATCCTTGTTGAACTTTGGGTTGTACAGTGCAGGCCTCTGCTATAGTTTGCTTAATCTAGGTGAACGCTTCCTTTTCATTTTTCTCCCAAATGTACACTGCGTCCTTCTTGGTCATCTATTGAATGGGTTTGAAAATCTGTGCATAATCAAAGATGAACTTTCTGAGGAAGTTGATCTTCCCCAGGAAGCACTGCATAGCCTTCTTGTTCACCGGGTAAGGAATCCGTGTGATGGTCTGAACTTTGTCTGGATCTACCTTAATACCACTCTTGGAAATGATGTGCCCAACGAGGTTACCCTCAAACACTTGGTCAATGCTTTGGTATCACTCCCACTATACTTGGTGCATGCTTTGGTATCACTTCATTGATCATGGTACAAAGTCAGCATAAAGTTAAACATTATTTAAATATTGCAGGCGACATAAGGAGGTACAAGAGGACTCAGTAGGAGTATTCCTTCAGATTGACAAAGATGAAGGAAAATTTGACACTATAGACCACAAGTTGACCATTCTAGGTAGAAGATCAACCAATATCTTCTTCTCCTTGGATGAGAGTAGTGACCAACCAACGTGGATTCTTGGAGATTTTGCCCAATAGTTGTTATGAATAACTCGTTTTATGCTTGCAACACTTGTTATTTTTTTTGTCTTCTCATGTTGATGTACGTCAAGGTCTGGCACATCCAACCTATTTTTGTAAGTTTATATTTACAAGATGCTCTAGTTAGACAAAGTTTGGTTTCTCTTTGGGCAAACTAGTAGCATAATTTTTTTTATCTATGTAATACTCATTTGACGTAATGCAAAGTTCTTAATTTTAATGGATATATAATATATAATACTATATATAATTTACAAAATATTCCAAAATTTATATAAAGTTTAAATTTTACAAACATATTATCTTATATATTATATGTGTTTTGTTTTTAGTTTCTAAATAATATTTATAAATATTGAGTTATATATTTTAGTTAAGACATTCATAACGCATTAATTACACAATTAAATTAAGTAATTGTATATTATATAATTTGTTACATAAATATAAAGATTTTAAGTATAAATTTAATATAATTAAGAATTAGATTACGTTTATTAAAATTGAAGATAAAATTTAGTATATTAAAAAGTAAAAATCTAATATACTCTCATACATATACTATACAACAATTCTAACCTACCTAAGAATTTTAATGCATGAGTAAGAGTCTACAGTAAGGTGCTGAATATAACTGACGGTGGTGACGATAGTTAAAAACACTTCAATTGCTATGAAAGAGCCCGTCGCAGGGCTTGCTAAGTAACAATACCACCTCGATACTATACAACCTTTGGTGCTTTCATGGTCTGAAGGTGGTGGTAAATAGGGCTACTATTGTCGTGAAATAACCCTTTTTTTCCCAACAACCGATAGATCCCAACCAATGGGATTTCAGATTAGAAGCTTGGCGGGTTATAACAAAAATTTCAATTGATGAACTTATTAATGTACCCACTAATAGACTTATTTCACATCCCAGTATCAACAGGAACATATCAGAACTTAACTTGTAACAAAGTTTCGAGCTTGAAGGCGATGGTCCGACAAATGAAATTTCTTGATGGGAATAATGACGTTTTGGTTAACAAATTTCCATTGATGGATTGGATCAACTTCGAATTGTAAAATACTTGTTACAGCCTAGAGGTCCACAACTTGATAGGCGAACTTTCACTAATGGAGGATTTTCAAGTTATTCTTCATTGATGGAAAGGTATCATGAGTTGATATGTATAAGATTAGATAGTTTTGAGTTCTTGAGGTCGCCGAGGAAGCTGCCGTTCCAGCAACCAACCAGGGCGAGGCTAATGTCCGAGCTACCAATCTAGGTTATACATCTATGGAATCATCCTACATGCTCTCATCCACTTCGGGTAAGTGATATATCCACCTGCTGATTTCATGAACACCACCAGCTTCGACGTGTCTACCTATCGATGCTTGTTTTTGCATGTCATCCCCTTTGCAGACACATATCTCACCCACCTCTACTCGGCCTCCATCCTACATATACCGGGCATCTCCATTGTTCACAGTTTTTTTTTTTCGTTTGCCCCTTGCGCCTGTTGGCGCAGGGTCCAGCATCTTCTGTAACTTTACTGTGAAATCCATGTGCATCGGTGCTCCTGGTACCCTATCCATTCCTTCCTACATCTCCTGGTTTGGATTTTGCTGGCGGTAGAAGTCATTTCTTCCTCGTCGCGTCGTTATCCAGGAAGATGGACTCGCTCGCTGATTTCATAAAGAACCATCTATTAATCAGGAATTTTGTTGATGTTGCTCCATCGGCACTGACGCACACTTGGGACAATGGCAGGACTGGCCATGCCTACATTGCAAAACGCATCGACCGTGTTATTATCCATGCAGACATTATTGAAGCTATGGGTATGCCCTATCTCACTATTGGAAATGAATTCATATCGGACCGCCGGCCCATATATGTACAATGGCGGCATAAGCGGTTCAGTCAGCATTATCCTTTTAAATTCAACCGGACATTCTTGGAAGATCCGGCACTAAATCTCATTGTATCAAACGCATGGATGACCCCTGAGCACAATGAACACTCCTCTCCTCCCCCTTTCAGAGTGCGGATGGAATCTGTGCAATCTAAAGTTAAGTTATGGAAACTGGATAAAAGGAAGCGGGACCAGCTATCTCTACAGAAAATCCAATGCGAACTGGATCTCATATCCAATTCCATCGATCCAAATTCCATCTCTTTTGAATACAGGCGCCGTATAGGAGAGCTTTCCCGTCACAAACTTCATCTTCTTAGACAGGAGGAATCCACATGGAGGCTAAAAAGCAGAGCCCTATGGCTCAAAGAAGGGGATCAGAACACTAAATTTTTTCATAAATTCTCCAATCACAGAAGAGAAAAGAATGCTATATGGAGGATCAGCGACGGGAACGGAGGTTTCCTCTATTCTCAACAAGATGTAACAGATGCTACTCTAAATCATTTCAGGCAACAATAAAGCAGGGGGAAGGGAAGCGCCATACATGACATCCTATGGGGCATTGAATTATTTCCTAAAATGTTTGATGATGCTACAAATGAATCTATATATCAGCCTATCACTGAGAAAGAGCTCTATGGAATCCTTAAGGCTTTCAGCAAAGACAAATGTCCTAGCCCTGATGGCTGGACTAAAGAATTTTTTATCCATTTTTTTGACATCATCAAGAATGATCTCATACATATGATTGAGGATTCACAAATCACCGGGCACATACATCCTCACATTTCATCCACTCTGATCGCACTCATCCCAAAAAAGAGGGATGCGGACACATTCCATGACTACAGTGCAATATATCTTTCAAGATTATATCAAAAATCATTACTAAACGTATAAAGGGCACCTTGGCTACCCACCTATCAAAAGACCAGCATGCTTTTCTTAAAGGTTGTAACATCCTAGACGTTGTGGCCAATACACAGGAATGCATGCTCTCCATGGTCTCCAAGGACATTGATGCGGCTATCCTTAAGATAGACCTTCAAAAAGCCTATGATTGTATAGATTAGGGATACATCAAATGTCTTCTGGCGAAAATTGGCTTGCGGCTCGAGATGATTAATTGGATTATGGCATGTATTGAAGGCGTTAACTATGCCATTAATATCAATGGCATTCCATCCCCATATTTCCTTGCTGAAAGAGGGCTCCGCCAAGGATGCCCACTTGCTCCAATTATATTTATTTTAACCATGAACACCCTTAGTTTACACATTTGCAAGGCAGTGGATGAGCATCGATGCCGGCCCTTCAAGATCAGTAGGTATATATCTTTATCACACAATCTATTCGTGGATGATGTTCTCCTTTGTGCTATGTTATGTCAAATATCATGGAGCTGCCTATCCGACATTCTTATAAATTTTCAAAAAGCCACGGGACTTATCATCAACAAGTCCAAATCCTTTTTTTACTACAATGGGACTAATATGGATCTGATTAATAGAATCGCAGCCATGTTTGGCATTGTCACATGCTCGCTCCAATATGGAATTACATACTTGGGCTTTCATCTTAAAACAAACAACTATTTTGCTAAGGATTGGGAATGGTTGATCGAGAGATACTATAAGAAAATATCATCATGGGAATACAAGACCCTATCACTGGCTGGCAGAGTGATATTATCTACAACGGTCTTGTCTCAGCTATCTGTATACTGGCATTTGTTCTACCTTCCCTCATGCATCATTCAACGACTAAACAAGATCACTGCTAATTTCATATGGGGAGGATCGTCCGTGCATAGAAAATTCCATCTTGCCAAAATGGATGCTATCTCCATTCCAAAACAATTTGGCGGATGGGGTTTAAAGGATTTGCATCAATTTGGTCGAGCGCTCTTATGCCACACTTTATGGAGAGGCATTTTTGGAAATGGACCATGGAGCACCATTGTCAGACAGAAATACATGAAAGGCAGGAATCTTGAATTCTGGTACAGAACTGGGGATATCGGGCTCCGTCAGGGATCCGCTATATGGCTCAGCATGTTGAAGATCGAACCTTTTTTCTTCTCTCGATTGCGATGGAGGTTATCCACTGGTAGTCGTGTTCTCATTGGCATTGACCCCATATTATGTGGTCATGGCGAGATATCCATCCCAGAGGACCTTACAGCACATCTTCAACGTCGCGGCATATTCACATGGAACAAACTCATTAAAGAATGGCAAGGCTCTTCTCCAATTTGGAAGGACGGAACAACTCTCATCTTGCCGGATATATTGGATGGTATCTGGAAATCTATCACATATACTCTAAACAGATGTGGCATACAACGTCATGGAAATGTGGATCTACTCACATGGACTGTTTGTAATGCACGGAAGCCTGTCACTGTCCGCGACATATATCTTGATATGGTCATTCCCAGGATTACAAATGCTCATATACTTTTTCCGATGATATTTTGGAAGGCAGGTTGTCCACTCAAATACATACACTTTGCGTGGCTGGTATTCCACAAGAAGAACCTCACATGGGACAACCTAAGGAAACGATATTGACATGGACCTAGCCGATGCGCAATGTGTGAAGCAGATGAAGAAACAAATATGCACATGTTTTTCTAGTGCCCATCTATCCAACGTGTCTGGTATGTATTGGCAAACACTTTTGTTTTTTACTCTTCCCATGCAGCACTCATCTGGTGGAGTCCGCAAAGAGGGACTTGGTGCTTTCTCATCCTTATTTTTCTCTGGTCTACTGGGAAGTGGCAGAATGCACGAATCTTCAACGACTCAGATGCTCCTGTTTTGTCCATTCTGGACAACAGCATGACCTCCTGGTCTTTGATATATGGCACTGCTGATTTTTGATATTTTCGGACTATCTGTGAACTACATCCTCCTTATATGCTTATATGAACATTATGCATAGCATATATGGTGATTTTTGCATATAGACTATATGCACTAGATATCTGTTATTTACCATCCAATTCATCTGATATATGATCTGTTTGAATATGGTCAAGATATGGAACACAACTATATGTACATTTGTCTTTTATATTGACTCAATATAATACATTATGCTTTTTTTCTCCTGAAAAAAAATAAAAAAAATAAGATTAGATAGTTTCACTTAGTGACAAGAAAATTTACAAGTCGGAGTCCAAAAATCTACAGATAAGAACTCTAGATGTAAAAATTTTGTATTTGGGAATCCCAATATAAGACCACTTAAGACCACCACCTGCAAAATTTCCCTATCATGCAAAATTTCTTCAAAAACTCAAAATCCCTTGTATACCTTTCAATCTCTCCCTCTAATATGATCTCTTTAATTAAAAGGAAAACTATCTTCATAGAGTTTTCGTACATTCCAACAAACTCAATATGTTCCTATTTTTTCTACAAATTCTTGATTTAGTTAATTTATCTCTTTTGATTATAAATCAATTGAAACTCATCTAACTTCCTAACAATTTAGTTTCCTTCTAAACTATAGCTAGGATATATTACAATTGAAAATAAATTAAGGAAACCAATTTCCTTTAGTAAATGGTGTATTTGGCGAGTAGATGCTCTTGCATTAGAGCACAATAGTTCCAATTTAATGTTTGTAGCAGTCTATCAGGCTATATGTATCACGTAACTCTAAACTGCCTTCATATATAGGCACGTCCAACCTTGGCTTGGAACTTATTCCCGCGATCATCTTGACCATCTTCTCCTCTGGAGTTTCTTCTTCATCTTCTTCTTCCGAGCTTTTTTTTGCTTCACTGATGTCACCGATGTCAACATCTCTTTGACTTGTTGTCTCAAAGGCGTCCCATATGGTTCTAATATGTCTTAATTCATCAAGAACTTGATTTGTAACTGGTCTTCCTCGACCAATTCCAACTCCTCTTGCTCCTCTAGCTCTATGGGCCATCTTAATTGAAAAATAGTCCAGATCAATAAATATATATAATATAATATATATATATATTATATTATTCTTAGAAATCCTTAAAATTATCCTTTCAAAAAAACCATTTAAATTATAATATTTTTAATTAATATGGAATATATTCTTTCCACATTATACAATGGATATTGGATATGAGAATTTAACACAATAATTTGAGCGGCTTCTAAAACAAACACCTTCATATAACAAATACCTCCATATAACAAATAAAGATTTTCCAATACTGCGTCCTTATTGCACTACAACCTATCAATATCCAGTTTTAAATGCTGCATTTAAACATTATTGCCATCAATTTGTACTTATTAATCACTTATGTTCATCTCAAGCAAAAATTGATGGCTTCTACCTGTCACTGGTTCATGACATGCTTACATATCTGTGCTTCTCCTTCAAAAATTTGTGCGCGGTGAAAAATGATATGAAGCAACAACAACTTACAATACATAGCAAAGAACTAGAGACAAGGGAAGAGAAGAGGAGGCAAAAAATGAACGAGATGGATGATCAAACGTTGCTTGATGGAAGCTCCGACTTATATGTTGGGAATTTCTTATAATTCCAGAACAAATAAACAGAGGAAAATGCTCTGTTTCTTAACACAGGGAAGCAAACAATTGTTTTCTGAAGAACAGAGTTTCACACTTAAAAAGAACTTCTATTCATTTATAATCCTGACTGTTACAAAAGATTCTTCCTCTCACAGAGGGATTTCACCAATAGAATTTGCTTCAGAAGCAGTAAAAAAAAATTACTCTGTTTCACCTTGCAAATCTACACTGTTGTGTGTAAATTTTTTCTTTTTCACTTCACACATACGTGCTGTTGCGTCTTTCACATTTGATTACAAAACAAAACTCTGCTGTATATATTTGCACTGCTGTGCAAAAATAATTCATTCATTTGCGCTGCTGCATCTTGGGGTTTTTTTTTTCAACAACTACATTTCGTTTTTACTCGTGCCATAAATTAAACTTCCGTGAGAATAAAAAACAACAAAAATAAAATATCTTTACCAACATTTACATATCGTAATAAATTCATTAATTACTTCACATTAATTACTCCTACGGACGTCTTCCCGATAATTATAAAATAAAAACAAAAAACAAAAAAAATGTGCCTCGCTACCATAACCATAGATCTAGTCCACATCAATCGGACAACTGTCTGCAATTCCCCGGAGGTCAAAATCGCATGGACTTTATGCGCCGGGGAAAATGGTTTTGGAAAAGACTGCTCAGACATGTGTCCGCTGCTGAGCATGCTCGTTGCCTCCGGAGGAAAAACCATCTTTTCGTAAAAGCGGTGCGGGGAGGAACTAGCTGTTTTGCGCTGCACGACAGTTGGAATTAATATTTCAACACTCCCCTTTAATTTCAACTGTTGGGTTATCAATCATACCCAAACATTTCCTAAAAAACTCAAAACTTTTCTGCCCCAATGGTTTGGTCAGAATATCAGCAACCTGTTCCTGAGTCCTGCAGTGTTGTAAAACAATTTCTCCATTGTTTACCAATTCCCTGATGTAGTGAAACTTTGTGTCAATGTGTTTCGTTCTCTTATGAAACACAGAATTATTGGATAATGCAATAGCTGAGCTATTGTCACAAAAAATTACAGTTCCTTTTACTTGCTCTTGGCATAAACACCTTAACATCCTTCTCATTCAAATTGCTTGACACGCTGCTGCTGTAGCTGCCACATATTCTGCCTCTGCTGTAGACAATGCTACAATAGGTTGTTTTTTATAAGCCCGTGAAATGGCTCCTGAACCCATGTGAAAAACATAACCGGATGTGCTTTTCCGATCATCTACACTTCCAGCTCAATCACTATCAGTGTATCCAATTAAGTCTGAACATTCTGAAGCAGTATATAAAATACCAAACCTTTTAGTACCTTTAACATACCTCAGAAGCCTTTTTGCTGCCTGCCAATGTGCTTCTTTTGGCCTCTCCATGAATCTGGAAATTAAATTAACATCATGCATTATATCCGGCCTAGTTGCAGTCAAATACATGAGGCTGCCAACTATGCTCTTGTACAAACTAGGATCAAAATCCTTCTTGTTGTCCTCTTTGCTAAGTTTTAATCCCATCACTGTGGGAGTGATTGCTGCTTTGCTCTCCTGCATATTAAATCTTTCCAATACTTCATTAACATATTTCGCTTGTGAGATAAAAATCCCATTTCCATTTTTTTCTACTTCTATTCCTAAGAAGTATCTCAGCAAACCCATGTCAGTCATTTCAAATTCTTCTTTCATGACTGTTTTGAAATTTTCAATAAAGTAATCATCATTACCTGTGAAAATAACAT
>APFE030241293.1:0-10497 GCA_000404065.3 Pinus taeda
GAAATAACACTTCATTTCATTAATGGAAAATACCGAAATATGCTTACAACCAGAATTGAAAATAAACCAGCTAGGACGATGGTAGCTTATCTCTGAGAAGAGATGTCCAGCTACATCCCTCTGAACTGTTCCGAACTTGTGTTACAATGAGGCTCGAAGGCCTATTTATTATTGAGAAACAATGGAAAACCCATCACATTCCAAAACCGACCCTTAGAAGATGAAACGCCAAATTGTGGGCCCCGTTTTGGGTAAATTGGTACATCAATTTCCCGGGGTC
Organism: Pinus taeda; assembly: GCA_000404065.3. NCBI lineage: Eukaryota > Viridiplantae > Streptophyta > Pinopsida > Pinales > Pinaceae > Pinus > Pinus taeda. The sequence continues at coordinate 281 of APFE030241293.1, forward strand.
GAAACTTTGGCATACGATCTCCGTTTGACGCGTATGATAGCTCGTTAGAAAGATCTATCCGAGCTATCATTGTTGGAACGGGCAACATTGGGACCCATGTTGCCCCCGGATTCCCCAAAAAACGTCGTTTAGGGCCTCAAAACGGCTCCGGAAGTTCAGGACCCGAAAAACTGCTAAAAATAGTAAGTTGTGCTACAATTAAGGAAACTGAAAATGCTGAGAAAGACAATGGTGGGGGTCCAGGTGGACTTGGCAGGTGGCCACCAATATCCACCTGGATCATTTAGCCTCCAAGATAATTTCCAGATTGAAGATTTGATCATTAAAAGTGCCAACTCAGAAATTCGCTGGAATAAGAAGTGACAGTTTTGCGGTTGAGATGCTGAGCAAATGAAGCAGAATCGGGAAAATCCAGAACATGGGTTTTGTCCAAAACGGACCCAGTTAACTTCTAGAGAGAATGGTTTGGCCAAATTCGACATGTATGGAGAGAAACACAAGGTTCTTTGAGCATGATTTTCTCAGATTTGTTGTTGCGGCCGTCCTCCAAATCTCAGCAGCAAAGCCAAATTCGCCTTGCTCTTGTTGATCAATTGGTTAGAAGAAAACCAATTTTGTAATATAAATCATGTTGTACTTATATATATTGTAACTTCTCTTTGATCTCTCTATTTAAATGAAAACATAGATGAGATAGGGGGATGGAAAAATGGTGGAGAATTGAGGATGAATTAGAGATTCAGAATTGAGGATGGCAAAGAGAATGGATAATGGCTAAGAGATGGAGAGATTTCTTGTTGTAATCCACTGTAACTCTTCTTTGATATTTTAATATAAATCTGGTTGCCATTCCATCGTTGATCCTGAAGTAACCCAGCAACATCTGCTGACGGCTAAGGGCCTAGCCTCTCGTGGAGTACTTCGCTACTGCTGTATATTATATTTCTGTTTTATGTGTGGTTTTTCTTATCAGATTTATTTGGTAATCTGGTATGTTCTATTATTTTACATCACAACTCTGTCACGTAATCTCATTTTTTGAGACATAAATATCATATCGATTTTGCAACGCGTTGCTGTTTCTTTAAGTGTTGATATAAATGGTTTTTACAGGATACCTTTGCTGATCAATTGTAGAATATCTGTGTTGTAACATTTGACCATTGGTATTACTGAATTCATCTTGGAAATTATGTTTCCTTACGATTGTTGAATCTATGAATGTTGTTGCTCCATTCTAAAAGATAGTCATATTATTTATAACTAAGACTGACAAGTGGATTACCAAGATCAGATTGCTATTGAGGTGTGCCGTGTGTTAAGTTACTATATATTTACATTTGACTTTCTAGCGTTGTTTCATATTCATCATTAATCAATGTTGTTCTATTTCCGTGTGCTATCCGATTTATTCTTAAAGTAAAGATTGCTATTAATTTGGCTTTGTTGTTGTTCATTTCCATTAATTAGTGTTTGCTATTCAGATTCCTTTAATTACAGTTTGCTTTCCATTTACTTTACTGTTCATTTCTATTAGTTAATTGCAAGAGGTTGCTTTTAAAGAGTATTCCTAATTTACTTTCAATAGCCGCTTTAGTTCAATTTCTATTTCCTTTTGATTGTTTTAAGCAGGGCTGTCAACTGTAGAGAACATTGGTTACTGCTTCCTCGCTCTCAGATTGATTGCCTTGTTCTAGTTGATTTCAATTGTATCAATCTATAGAGGAATGCATTATTGCTACTGTAACCTCAGAGTATTTGAGTTTATGTTGTTGTAGTTAGATTTCTTTTCAAGCATTCATTTACTTTTGTATTTTGAGCACTGTACTACATCTTTCATAACATTACTCTTGAGTAAATAGCCGCCTCAGACTGAGTACACTCTTGAAATAAAATGTCATCCCTAGGTTGACAATTGATGTGAAGGTAATTAGGAGTTAAAAAGACCCTTTTTATCGCTCAACATTTTGGCGCCGTTGCCGGGGAGAGTGTAGCTATTTCTAAAGAGTAGTGTGCATCTAATGAGTGCCTATTAGGAAAGAATTGGGTATTAAAAACAGAAGGTAAGAACCTGCGTACGGAGCATGTAGAAGCCCTGCTCCCCCGCCTGCTTTCCAACAGAACTGTTAAAGAACTTAGAGTAGAAATAGATGTTTGAATTTTTGTGTGAATGACTAGGGAAAAAATAGAAATTTTGAAAAATGAATCACATGATTTCGCTCAAGTGGTGATGTAAGCACCACCCATTTCACTAACTAATTGACAGTAACATTTGAAGAAGGAACCTCGAAGAAACACATGAAAAACATCTTATATTATGGTAAGAAATGGCTCATGTTTCTACTTTTAAATTTCCTATCAAAGATCTAGGAGGAGTGACACAAATGCACATAATTCCCCCATATTTACCAATTTTCATGGTTTAGCAAATGAAGATCTAGATACATTCTTATTTGAGTTCGAAATACTTTGTAGAGGATATGATTATTGTACTAATGATCAAAGATTGGAAGTGTTTCCTCTTACTCTAAAAGAAGCATCTCTCCGATGGTTCATGAACCTAGGTGGGAATTGCATCCAATCATGGGAGGACATGAAGAACATATTATTGAAGAAGTACCAAGACTATTGCAAATCCAATGAAGATATTTTCTATATGATACAAGGGGAAGATGAAAGTTTGGAGGACTATGTAGATCTATTTCAATACAACCTTCAAAAATCAAAATATAAGCATTTGGAAAAAGAGATCTTAAAAACACTCATTCTTAAAGTAATCAAAGATAAATTTTTAGAACTCTTAAATCTGATAGGAAAAGGTGATGTTTTTCAGTTGTCATATGATGATGTTTGTGAATTGTGCATAAGGTATTCAAGAGGAATCTCCAAGGCTGGTAAGAATTCTAGAGATGCTTGTTCGTTCTTTTCCAAATCTGCTACAAGAATAAGAGACATAAGAGCTGAAATCAATGTTTTATTTGAAAATTTTAAAGTTGATTTTATTAGCTCTCTAAATGAAAAATTGGATGTTTTGCAGGTTCATAAAAATGAAGAATTTGATGAAGTGTTTTTCACTCATGACCAAAAGGAGCATACCATAGATGGTTACTCTTCCTTATCTAGGATGGAAGTATCATATCAAAGAGGTGAGGAAGCTGCAACAAGGTCAAAACCATGGAAATCATGGCCTACATGTATGGTTCAAAACACTTCTTCTCCATTCTCTTACTTGCATAATCCATTATGGAATACTCAGTTCAAGGGAAGCCATGTCAATTTCAATATAACCACCAATCTTATCTACAAGTTTGGCATGGTTCACCTTATGATTGCATGACTACTCTCCCTCATCTTGTAGCACAAACATATTCTCCATATTTTTCACCAGCTCTTCCACAACATCCTGCTTGCATATCAAATTCATCCACTCAACCAAACCAACCACATCATCACAATGCTCCATTCATTACACATTTTCCTGCTCAACTCATTCCATACTTTCACCACAATAAACCAGTAAAACATGCTTACAATGTTGAACTGCAAAAATTTCCCACCCTTCCCACCCATTCTATCTCACATGCGCCATTAGAGAAAACTTACAATGAGAGATTCAAAATGTTTCAAATTCAAAAATTGTAGAAGCTATGGAAGAAAATGAGGTTTCTTTTAGTATGCATCAACAAACAATTTTAAAAGCCCAAGAACTTCATGGTATGATGGCTATGGGAAATCAAGAAAGTAACGGATACATTGAAGATTGGTTTCACTCCACCATTTGTTTGCAACATCACTCTATGCTTCAACAATTTTTGATACCATTTTTTGAAGGGAAGTTGGCTTCTCATACCCTAATATTCATTAAGATGCATTTTTCAAATTTGGATATGTGCATACATGAAGCCTTATTTCGAAAATGGATCCATTGGAAATAATCCTATACATAAACATATTCAATTCTCAAACAAGAGTAGGATAGTGGATAAAATAAAATAAATAAAGAAATAAAACAAACACATTTTTTTATTTTTGTAAAACTAGTTGTTTCTTTTGTTGCAACACGCTATCGAAATCAACATCAATGATAAATGTTTCAATTCATTTACGTAGATTATTTATAATATAAATAACAATTCTACAAACACTTATATTCATTTTTATCATCAATATGAAAAAATGCTTGAATATCATTTTTTTGGCTTGCGGGCTTGATGAGATTTCTGGAAAAACAATAAGGACAATCATGTTTTGAGGGACCAAACATGAATATTTTTAAAACATATTTCTACCCTAGGTAGCCATTTATGTCTAATTTCTAACCCAATTTGAAACACTCAATTTGGATTTGAAACGAAAAAGTTAGAAACAAAACATTGACAGGGTGTCTAGTGGGCAGCTCAGGAACAAAGTTGGGCCAGTTAGTTTTTGGAGGCCTAAATGTTTGAATTTTTAAAACCTATTACTATTGTATATTCCCCTATGAATCTAGTTTACAATGAAATTGGAATCACTCATTTTTGATATCGTATGGGGAAGTTATGATCAAAACATTGAATATCTATCGTAAATCAACACCCTTAAAACTATGTCTTTCCGGCTGTTCCTTACAGTATTTGACCTATCAATTCTTATTTTATTCAAAACATGTTTCTATTGGAGATAAATAAATGAATCTAATTTCATTTCCAATTTGAATCATTTGAATCTGACATCAAACGAAAAATTTATGCTTAAAATGTCAACTGTTGATCTAAGTTGGGTAATCGAAAATGACTTTGTTATGCAAGTTGTTCTAACTAAAATTGACATATCATATCATTGAATCTTTAAAACCTATTTCTACGGGAGATAAAACTTTGAATTATCTCTCATTTGGCTTTGGAATCACTTAATTTCGACGGAAAATAAGAAGTGATGATTAAAACACTGTAGGTTAGCATGATTGGCCACTGCTCTCCTGGAAGTGATAGATAAATTTTGCTTTGTTATTTTCTCAATGGATTTGTTATACAGAGTAACTACTTGTTGTTTTTTTTGCATAATTCTTGGATTAGGGGAGCCGGATCACCTCTCTTTCTCCATGATTTAATGTTTTATTGCAGGTAGACACTTGTTTTTTTGCAGGTCTTGGGAAAATAAAGAAGGTCAATTTATGGACGAGTGATTTTTGAAAGAAATTTTATGAAACAAAGGAATTTCATGCAACTCATTACCCAACGTATTCATAATAGAACAAATGAAGAATTGATTTCATTTTGAATATTTATGTCTTATCATTGCTGCCAAAACATTTTTCAAAGAGATCATTTTTTTTACATAATATCATAGTTGTTGTAACTTAATTTATTTATTTACACACTGTCTTTTGTTGTTTCTTTTCTGATTTCTCTTATATTTTGTGTTTCAGGTATTGCTTCATTCAAACTGTAACCCATCCTCAGCATCAATACAATGAACAACTAATTCATTCTTTGTGTGCTTGCATTTTATGCTTGTGCATTTTGCTGTTCCTTTTCTGAAGGAACAACATTTGTGTGCATTTTTGTTGTTTCTGTTGTTCCTTTTCTAGAGGGACAACATTTTCATTTTGCTATTCTTTTTTTCAAAAGAACAACACCTTTTGTGTCAGTTGTTCCTTTTTCACGGTTCATTTTACTGTTTCTTTTCCACGGTTCATTTTTTCGTTCCTTTTCCACGGTTCATTTTGTTGTTCCTTTTTCACGGTTCATTTTGCTGTTCCTTTTCCAAAGGAATGGTAGTTGCGTTTTTGCTATTCCTTTTCCAAAGGAACGACACTTTTCATTTTTGCTGTTCCTTTTCCAAAGGAACGGCACTTGCGTTTTTGCTGTTCCTTTTCCAAAGGAACGACACTTTTCATTTTTGCTGTTCCTTTTCCAAAGGAACGACACTTGCGTTTTCGCTGTTCCTTTTCCAAAGGAACGAAACTTTTCATTTTTGTTATTCCTTTTCCAAAGGAATGGCACTTGCGTTTTTGTTGTTCCTTGTCCAAAGGAACGACACCACTTGTGTTTTTGTTGTTCATTTTCCAAAGGAATGACACTTTTCATTTGTGTTGTTCCTTTTCCAAAGGAACGACAGTTGCGTTTTTGCTGTTCCTTTTCCAAGGGAATGACACTTTTCATTTTTGTTGTTCATTTTCCAAATGAACGACACTTTTCATTTTTGATGTTCCTTTTCCAAAGAAACGGCACTTGCATTTTTGTTGTTGCTTTTCTAAAGGAACGAGACTTTTAGTTTCTGCTGTTCCTTTTTCCAAAGGAACGACATTTGCATTTTAACACTTTTTCGTGTGTATTTTTGCTTTTTGGTGTGCATTTCCTTTGTTGTTCTCTATAAAGAACAACATTTTTTTTGAGTGTTTTTGTTGTTCCTTCAAATGAGCAACACTTTGGGAGTATTTTCGAGAGCAACCCTTTCTTCGTTTTGTGGGATTATTCCTAGTTCATCTCAACCACATTTTACTGATTTTCTTTCATGGCATGAAGTACACTATTTTTATGAGAACGAGAATTATGGATTCTATTGAAGCGAGTTAATATCATTCACATTATGATCTTTAACATGACAACTCCTTGATGATAGCTTATTTTCAAAAGGGACACAATTATTTATATACTACTTTACTACATTGTTTTTTGTTGAACATGATGTTGATTGATCACCTTAATACCATGTTGGTTCCACCTTTCCTAGTTATAATCTTCTCTTTCTGCAATAAATAAGATTATGGGTATATTTTTTTCTATTGACATGTTCAACTTCTTCCACCATCCCTACTCTTAAAGAGTACCGAGCCTCCCTCTTTTTATCATATAAATGTGTAATAACAACAAAATTTTGTTCACAGAACGAGGATAGGGGGTCTCCTTACAAGCTAGCCTACCATATTCATAAGGCTGTAACAAAGTGACATTCCCATTATGGCCACCACACCAGGGTTATGATCCATTGGATAGCCAAATTATCATTGGAACAGGAGGTCTCATCACGAGATGGCCTGATCACTTTTGCTACATCCCAGTAAATGGCAATGTGGTTATATGGTTACCATGCGAGCACACTGATCTCTTCTATAGAACAACACTATAACTTTCCATTTATAAATTGAGGATCCTGGCTCATATAGGTTAAAAAGAAACCCTGCCGAGGCTATGGACGCCTGCTGGCAGCAAAGGCTCTGCTTATGGTATTGAAGTATATCTTATCGTCAATTATTACTATAATGCCCTTTTCTTATTCGTTTTTTTATCAGAGAAGTTATTTCCTTAATTTTTTTTCCTTGTTTTGAACCTTTATGCATGAGAAATTATTTTATGATCAATCGCATCATTTTCAGTTAGAATACCATCAGTAAAGCATCTTTTTGTCATATTGTTGTTCTTTTTCTCTTTTTCATAACTTATCATCAATCCAAAGCATCCTATCTTTTATTCATAACTATCTTTATACACTCTTCTGTCATTATAACCGTATCTCTCACTGCCCTATCATTGATATGTGTACTCTACTGCTGTATTGTTCATTCCCTTGCCTTACCGTCAGCATAACACCTTTCATAGGCTTTATGGTCATGGAATCCCTTTTTCAATTGGAGGGGGGAATGTATGCATTATGGGATTGCATGCGATATGATTATTGCACTCTGCCATAACTTGTTGATTTGACAAAATATCAGTATTGCATGTATACAAATGTTTTTCTAATTGAAATTTTTGCATGCATCTTATCTGTTGTTATTCAAATCCAACACTATGGATTCAAGAACATTGTATGCACAAGTGTGATTTGTTTACAGGAGAACAACAAGTATGCAGGGAAAATTCTATTCACAGCATGACCACACTATTGCAACTAACAGAAGAGGCTCGAGCAACTCGCGAACACGAACAATTCTTCAGACATTATGTGCTTACCTGGATTCCACCTTTTGCATCACTTTCAGCACCAACTTTGCCTACATCAGCTTCAACAACTACCAGTACATATATGTCATTCCACATTTTTTAGAGGTAAAACTTGAGGTAAAATGGCATAATTTTTTGATTTATTACGAATTTAGGAGAATTTAATGAAAATCCATTGAGCATTATTTATCATCCTTCAGTCCACATCTTTACCACTTCCCATTTTTTTCAGCAGCATATCATCTTGGGGGAGTGCTTCTTTCCTTCATTTATTTCTTATAACCATGTCATTCATAGTCTTTATCATCCATTTCTATTCTTATTCATTCTCAACACCTCCCTTATTCCATGTTGTTTTACACCAAGCATAGCATTCAACAGATGGTAGCAACTACCTCTATTTGTTTTCTAGCATCGCATGAGGGCATGCTAATTTTTCAGAGAGGGGGAGGAATTGCTATGCATGATGGATGGTTTCTATTTTCTTTCTCATTTAAGGCATACAATTTCAGTGCAGATATTGATTTCCATAGTATTTTTAAAAAACTATGAACTCAATTCTTGTGATCTCTGGAAAACACAGACATATTATTAAACTACACATACCCAGATAATTTCAAGATAAATTGGTTCATAAAATTTTAGAAATCATGCACTCTCACCTACAGCCATTTTGTTTATATCTCATGATCCGTGCATCAAAATGATTGGATTTTTGGATCATAAAGGCATTCATATATTAGAAATCTACTTGCAACATTTCAACAAAAGCTAGTTTGTAGTTTTTGGGAAAATGGTTAATGAAGGTTGCTATCACTTATATCATATTTTGTTGCAACTTCATTGTTATGCCTTCATCAATATTGCTAAAATTGAATATTCATTAAGTGAGGAAAATTTCATTTGTTCTATCCATTTCATGAGCTAGGATGAACAAATTTTTTATTGCTTGGTTAGCACATGGGTTTTGTCTTTGGGTTGCATGAGGACATGCAACATATTCAGTTTTTGTTGCATGAGGACAGGCAATATATTCTGTGTGGGGGTATGTTGGGCCGTTAATATGCCATTATTATTATCACTTGTGAATGCTTATTCCGCCAATTTCTACCATTCTTCATCACGTCATTTGTCATAATTTATCATATAATTCTATTTTACGATGATTTACGCTCTTATGTAAAAATATTATTTCTTCTCCTTTATTTCTAATAAATTGATGATTATGCATGATTTTATTAATGATAGTTTTAATAAATTGGTTGTAACATTGTTCACCATTTTTAACCTCCAAGATAATTTCCAGATTGAAGATTTGATTATTAAAAGTGCCAACTCAGAAATTCGCTGGAATAAGAAGTGATAGTTTTGCGGTTGAGATTCTGAGCAAATGAAGCAGAATCTGGAAAATCTGGAACATGGGTTTTGTCCCGAACGGACCCAATTAACTTTTGCAAAGAATGTTTTGCCCAAATTCGATTTGTATGGAGAGAAATGTAGGGTTATTTGAGAACGATTTTCTTAGATTTGTTGTTGCGGCTGTCCTCCAAATCTCAGCTGCAAAGCCAAATTCGCCTTGCTCTTGTTGATCAATTGGTTAGAAGCAAACCAATTTTGTAATATAAATCATGTTGTACTTATATTTATTGTAACTTCTCTTTGATCTCTCTATTTAAATGAAAACAGAGATGAGAGAGGGAGATGGAAAAATGGTGGAGAATTGAGGATGAATTAGAGATTCAGAATTGACGATGGCAGAGAGAATGGATAATGGTTGAGAGATGGAGAGATTTCTTGTTGTAATCCACTGTAAATCTGCTTTGATATTTTAATATAAATCTGGTTGCCATTCCATCGTTGATCATGAAGTAACCCAGCAGCATCCGCTGGCAGCTAAGGGCCCAGCCTATGGTGGAGTACTTTGCTGCTGCTACAGATTATATTTCTGGTTTATGCGTGGTTTTGCTTATCAGCTTTATTTGGTAATCTAGTATGTTCTATTATTTTACATCACAACTCTGTCACATAATCTCATTTTTTGAGTTAGAAATATCATATCGATTTTGCAACGCATTGTTGTTTCTTTAAGTGCTGATATAAATGGTTTTTAGAGGATACCGTTGCTGATCAATTGTGGAATATCTATGTTGTAACATTTGACCATTGGTATTACTGAATTCATCTTGGAAATTATGTTTCCTTACGATTGTTGAATCTATGAACGTTGCTGCTCCATTCTAAAAGACAGTCATATTATTTATAACTAATACTGACAAGTGGATTACCAAGATC